>JAEQBH010000605.1:0-197500 GCA_016808115.1 Tetrastigma voinierianum
GAATGACGAGTATGATGCTGAAAATGATAAAATTTATTTCGTGATTTTTGGAAGAAAATGAATGACGAGTAAGATGCTGACAAGGAAAGTATTTTGTTCGTTCTTTTGAGAAGAAAATGAATGATGAGGATGATGCTGACAAGGACATAATTTAGTTCGTGCTTTTGGGAAGAAAATCGATGACGATTATGATGCTGAGAAAGAAATAATTTAGTTCGTGCTTTCAAAAGGAAAATGAATGACGAGGAGGCCGATGACGTAATCTCTAGTTCTTTGCTTTTTGGGAAGAAAATGAAAGACGACTATGATGTTGAAAAGGACATAATTTACATCATGCTTTTTTTTGAGGTTCGGTTTCCAGTTAATCAGTTTTACCATGCACAACCTTTACATATCCAAGCAGAGCACCATGATTAAATTCCACTTCGCTGAACCAAGGAATGTGGAGGCATTGCAACGAGGGTGGTACGTGATCATATATCGCACGCAGATATTGACAAGATTCAGCATGTGCTTGCTTTTGGGAAGGTTGAACACTTATATGATGCTAGAAAGGATGAAATTAGATCGCTTCTTTTTCTTTTTTTTTTTGGAAGAAAATGAATGAATTTAGGCGATGCCGATGGGGCGATGTAATTTAGCTCAGGCTTTTGGGAAGAAAATGACTGACGAGTATGACTTCGGGCAAGGACATAATTTAGTTCGTGTTGGGGGAGAAAAATGAACAAGGAGTACATTTTAATGCGACAGAATTTTGTGGCGTTCTTTCAAAAAACGAATGACGAGTATGACTTAAAAAAGGAAAATTTGAAGTTCGTGGCCTTCAAAAGGAAATGAAAGACGCAGTATGATGTCAGATAAAGGACCGAATTTAGTTCGCGCTTTTGGGAAAAAAATGAATGATGAGTACGATGCTGACAAGGACAGACTTAGTATGTTTTTTTTTGTGGGAAGAAAGAACAATAGCAAGATAAACAAGGACATAATTTAGATCGTGCTTTTGAAGAAAAATGAATGACGAAAGTATGATACCGACAAGGACGTACTTAGTTCGTGCTTTTTGGAATAAAATGAATGACGAGGATGACGTCGATAGCGACATAATTTAAGTTCGTGTTTGGGAGGTTTCTCCGTGCTTAATCGTCACACAACCCGATATCCAAGTGTAGCACCATGATTAATTCTCTCTCTCAAGTTGAACCAAGGAATGTGGAGACATCGCGAATGTGGTACGTTGATCTATGGCAAGCACCAAGAGAATGATAAGATTCAGCATAAGCCAGTTGGGAAGAAATGAATGATAAGTATGATAATGAATGATGAAATGTAGTTCGTTTTTTGGAAAAATTGTTACTAAGAGGATGTTGAAAAGGGACAAAATTTAGTTCGTGCTTATTGAAGAATTAAATGATCAGTATGATACCGATAAGGACATAGCTTTTAGTTCTTTTTAAGAAAATTAAATGACGAGTACGAGCAAGTCGAAAGTACAAAATTTAGTTCAGGCTTTTGGAAAATAATGGAAGTTTGATACCATTAATAAGAATTAGTTCACTGAAGAAAAATGAATAACAGTATGATGTCATAAGGATAGAATTTACTATGCTTTTTTGAGGTTTCTCCAGTTAATCAATAACCAACAAGAAAATAAATCCTCATATCCGCAGAGCACCATGATTAATCCTACCTCTCAAGTTGAACTATGAATGTGGAGGTATTGCAAGGTAAATGGTACGTGGATCGAAATATAAAGCACGTAGAGATTGATAAGATTCACCAGTTGTTGAAGAAAATCACGATGGTATGATGTCGAAAAGCATAAAATTTAGTCTTCGTGATTTTCGGAAGAAAATGAATGATGAGATGGATGCCGGCTGGGGCGACAGAATTTAGTTCATGCTTTTGAAAAACACCACTAGTATGACAATCGGTTAAGGACAAAATTTAGTTCGTGGCTGCGGAGGAAAATGGAATGACGAGTATGATGTCAGACAAGGACATAATTTACTGCGCTTTGGGAAGTTTCAGGTTAATCAAGCCTACTATGCAAAACCTCATATCCAGATACCACACTAATTCCGACTTCTCAAGTCAACCAAGGAATGTGGGAGTCACTGCGAATGGTGGTGGCAATGCGGATCATATTATAAAGCGCAGAGATATTGATAAGATTCGCATGCGCTTGCCATGGAAGAAAAAATGAATACGCATGATGCCAAAAGCGAGGAAATTTATGTCGTTCAATTTGGAAGAAAATGAATGACGAGTATGATGCTGACAAGGACAGAATTTAGTTCGTGCTTTTGGGAAGAAAATGAATGACGTATATGATGCTGACAAGGATATAATTTAGCTCGTGCTTTTAGGGAGAAAATGAATGATGAGCATGATGTTGACAAGGACAAAATTTTGTTTGTTTCTTGAAAAAATGAACACAGTGTGATCATTTAAAAGGTATATTATTCATATCTAAAAGGGAAATGAAAGACGAAAGATACCGATGGAAGACCGAATTTAGTTCGTGCTTTTGGGAAGAAAATGAATGACGAGTATGATGCTTACAATGACAAAATTTAGTTTGTGTTTTGTGGAAGAAATGAATGGACAGCTTACGTCGACAAGGACATATTTAAACGTGCTTTGGAAGAAAATGAATGGATGAGTATCGAGCATCGACAAGGACAAAATTTAGTTCGCTTTTGGAAGAAAATGAATGACGAAAATGAGCGCCGATAAGGACATAATTTATTTCAGGCTTTTGGAAGGTTTTCCGTGATAATCGTTTACCATGCAATAACCCGACATCGGCAGAGCACCCGATAATTTCCTTCTCCCAAGTTGAACAAAGGAATGTGGAGACATTGCAATGTAGGTGGTACGTTGATAATATATAAGCACGGAGAGATTGATAAGATTTAGTATGTGCTTGCTTTTGGGAAGAAAATGAATGACTAGTATGATGCTGAAAATGATGAAATGTAGTTCGTTCTTTTTGGAAGAAAATGAATGACTAGTATGATGTTGACAAGGACAAAATTTGGGCCTGAAGCTATCGAAGTAAATAAATGACGGAATATGATAATCGGCTAGCGATAAAATTTATTTATTTTTTTTTTGAAGAAAATTACGACGAGTAATGACGCCGAAAGTACAAAATTTAGTTCGTGCATTTTCGAAGAAAATGAATGAAGAGTTTGATACTGACAAGGAAAGAATTTAGTTCGTGCATTTGGGAAGAAAATGAATGACGAGTACTGACGACAAGGACAGACTTACTGTTAAGGTTTCTCCAAAGTTATTCAACCTAACAGGCACAACCTCATATCAAATTAGAGCACCATGATTAGCTCCGCACTCTCTCAAGTCGAATCCAAGGAATGTGGAGGTATTTATATGGGAGGCGTATGTGGATTGGTATAAAGTGCGTAGAGATTGATAAGATCTGGCCCGCGCTTTGGGAAGAAATAAATGATTAGTATGATGCCTAAAGGATAAAATTTAGTCTGATTTTTGGAAGAAAATGAATGACGAGTATGATGTCGATAAGGACACAATGAAGTTCATGTTGATAAAATCAATGACTAGTATGACAATCGACAAGGACAAAATTTAGTTCGCGGTTGGGAAGAAAATGAATGACGAGTAGGATGCTTACAAGGACATAATTTACTTCATGCTTGTGTTTCTCGTGCACCAAGCCTACCATGCACAACCTCATCCGGCAGAGCACCATGATTAAAATGCGGAGGCATGGCAAATGTAGGTGGTACGTGGATCATATATAAAGCACAGATATTGGGATGTATCCAAAGATGTGCTTTTGCTTTTGGGAAGAAATGAATGACGAGTATGACGCCGAAAGGATGAAATTCAGTTCTTCTTGGAAGAAATGAATGACGAGTATGATGTCGATATGACAAAATTAGTTTGCTGGAAGAAATGAATACTAGTATGGCGTCGATAAGGACATAATTTAGTTCGTGCATTTGGAGGTTTTCTCTGTGTTAATCAAGCCTACCATGCAATAAACTCCGACATCTGCAGAGGACCAAGGAGATTAATTCCTCTCGCCAAGTTGAACTATGGAATGTGGAGACATTGCAATGTAGGTACGTTGGATCATATAAAGCACGAGAATTAGATAAGATTCAATACGTGTTTACTGGGGAAGAAAAATGAACACTTAGTATGATGCTGAATAGGATGAAATGTAGTTCGTTCTTTTTGGAAGAAAATGAATGACTAGTATGATATTGACAAGGACAATTTGGCCTGCTTCTTACTGAAGAAAATAAAATGACGAGCATGATAAATGACAGGACATAGTTTAGTTCTTCTTTTTTTTTTTTTGAAGAAACTAATGACTAGGCACGATACAAAGTACAAAATTTAGTTCGTGCTAAAGAAAATGAATGAAGAGCTGACACTGACACAAAAGAATTTAGTTCGTGCATTTAAAGAATGAATAACGGTATGATGCCGACATACTTAATTTACTTCAGGTTGGAGGTTTCTGTGTTAATCAAACCTACCATGCAATAACCCTCATATCCAAGTAGAGCACCATGATTAATTCCACCTCTCAAGTTATCCAGGAATGCGTGAGGCATCAGTAAGGTAGGTGGTACGTGGATCAAATATAAAGCACAGAGAGATTGATAAGATTCAGTCTGTGCTTGCTTTTGGGAAGAAAATCAATGATGAGTATGATGCTGAAAAGAATAAAATTTAGTTCGTGATTTTTGGAAGAAAATGAATGAAGAGTGTAATGGGTCGACATGATTGCTAATGAATTATGCTTTTGGAAAATTTGAAGGACTAGTATGACACTGTCAAGGACAAAATTTAGTTCTTGCTTTTGGGAGGAAAATGAATGACGAGTATGATGCTGACAAGGACATAATTTACTTCATGCTTTTGAAGCCGCACTGTTTACCATGCACAACCTTTGTTCAAGTAGAGCCCAATGATTAATTTCTCTCTCAAGTCGAACCAAGGAATGTGGAGGTATCGGTGGTACGTGGGATCATATAAACAACATATTGATAAGATTCAGCATGTGCTCGTTGGGGAAGAAAATGAATGACGAGTATGATCGAAAGCTGAAATTTAGTTCAGTTTTGAAGAAAATGAACGACAGTAGACACAAGGACAGAATTTAGTTCGTGCTTTTGGGGTGAAAATGAATGATGAGCATAATGTTGACAAGGACAGAATTTTGTTTGTTCTTTTTGAAAAATAGAAATGACTGCGCGACGCTGGAAGCGAAAATTTTGGGGTTCGTGCCTTCAAAAGGAAAAATGAAAGACGAAAGTATGATGCCGATAAAAGGACCGAATTTAGTTTCAGGCGTCGGAAGAAATGCAGAATGACGAGTATGATGTTAATAAGGACATAATTTTTTTTGTGTTTTGTGGAATAAAATGAATGACGAGTATGATGTCGACGGGGCGGACATAATTTGGGGACGCGGCTTTTTGGAAGAAATGAACGACGAAAGTATGAAGTCAAGGGGGCGACGTAATTTAATTCGTGCTTTTGGAAGAAAATGAATGACGAAAGACGACAAGGACATAATTTAGTTCATGCTTCGAGGTTTCCTCTGTGCTAATCAAGCTCACTATGCACAAACTCAAGATATCCAAGAGAAGACCACGATTAATTCCTTCTCAAGTTTAACCATAACGGAGACATTGCAATGTGGTGGCACGCCATCATCTATAAAGCACCTGAGATTGATAAGATTCAAAGATGTGCTTGCTTTTCGAATAAATGGAATGACTTGTATGATGCTGGAAGGACGAATGTAGTTCGTTTTCGAAGAAAGGAATGACTAGTATGATGTCATATGACAAATTTTAGTTCACATGTAAGAAAATGAATTTAGTATGATGCCGATAAGGACAAAATGAAGCTGCGGCTCGGGAATAAAATGAAAGACGAGTATGATGCTGACAAGGACAGAATTTCGTTCATGCTTTCTGGAAGAAAATGAATGATTTAGGTCGAGCGCCGACAAGAATGATTATCCGCGCTTTTGGGCAAAAATGAATGACGAGGCGCGATGTCGACAAGTATAAAATTTGGCTTACGCTGTAAGAAAACGAACGACGGCATGACAAATACATGACAAAAATTAGTTCGTGATTATTGGAAGGAAATAAATGACGAGTATGATACTGACAAGGACATAATTTAGTTCTTTTTTTTTGAATAAAATTAATGTTGAGAACGATGCTGAAAAGGACATAATTTAGTTCGTGCTTTTTGGAAGAAAATGAATGATGCGTATGATACTGACAAGGAAAGAATTTTGTTCGTGCTTCTGGGAAGAAAATGAATGACGAGTATGATGCTGACAAGGACAAAATTTAGTTCGAACTTTTGGGAAGAAAATGAATTACGAGTATGATGTTGACAAGGACAAAATTTACTTCGTGCTTATTGGAAGAAAATAAATGACGAGTATGATACTGACAAGGACATAGTTTAGTTCTTTTTTATTTTGAAGAAATTAATGACGAGCACGATGCCGAAAAGTGCCAAAATTTGGGCTGCTTTTTGGAAGAAATTGAATGAAGAGTTTGATACTGACAAGGAAAGAATTTAGTTCGTGCATTTGGGAAGAAAATAAATGACGAGTGTGATGTTGACAGGACTAAATTTAGTACGTGCTTTTGGGAAGAAAATGAATGACGAGTATGATGCTGACAAGGACAAAATTTATTTCGTGTTTTTTGTATGAAAATGAATGTCGAGTACGATGCTGACAAGGACATAATTAAGTTCGTGCTTTTTGGAAGAAATTGAATGACACGTATGATACTGACAAGGACAGAATTTATTTCGTGATTTTGGGAAGAAAATGAATGACGAGTATGATGCTAACAAGGAAAAAATTTTATTCGTGCTTTTGGGAGGTTTCTCCAGGTTAATCTAGCCTATCATGCACAACCTCATATCCAAGTAGAGCACCATGACTAATTCCACTCTCTAAAGTTGAACCAAGGAACGTTGAGTCATTGCAAGGTAAGTGGTACGTGGATCATATATAAAGCACAGAGAGATTGATAAGATTTAGTTCGTGATTTTTGGAAAGAAAATGAATGACGAGTATGATTCTTACAAGGACAGAATTTTTTTCATGCTTTTTGGAAGAAAATGAATGACGAGTATGATTCTGACAAGGACATCATTTAGTTCATGCTTTTGGGTGGCTTCTCCAGGTTAATCAATCCTACCATGCACAACCTCATATCCAAGTATTGCACCATGATTAATTCCTCTCTCTCAAGTTGAACCGAGGAATGTGGAGGCATTGCATTGTAGGTGGTACGTGGATCATATAAAGTACGTAGATATTGATAAGATTCAAGATGTGCTTGCTTTTGGCAAGAAAATGAATGACGGCATGATTAAAAGGATGAAATTTGTCTTCGTTTTTCAATGAAAATGAATGACGAGTATGATGTCGGCTGGGGCGATGTAATTTAGTTCGTATTGATGAAATGAATGACGAAAAGGATGTCGATAAAGGACATAATTTAGTCTGTGCTTTTGTGAAGAAATGAAAGTTACTTTCAGTATGATGCCGACATGGATAGAATTACGCTCGCTCTTTCGGGAAAGAAAATGAATGACGAGGTTGATGCTGACAAGAACAGAATTTAGTTCATGCTTTAAAAAGAAAATGAATGACGCAGTATGAGGTCGTGGCCAAGGACAAAATTTAGTTCGTGCTTTTGGAAGAAAAATGAATGTCGAGTATGATGTCGATAGGACTAAATTAAAATGAAGCTTGGGAAGAAAAGGAATGACGAAAGATGTCGATAAGCACATACCTGTCTGTGCTTTTGGAAGAAATTGAATGACAAGTATGATACTGACAAGGACAGAATTTATTTCGTGATTTTTTGAAGAAATGAATGGACGGTAGGTGATCACGCGACGTAATTTGCCGTAAGCCGGGAGGTTTCTCCCGGTTAATCAAGCCTACCATGCATCGCCTCATATCCAAGTAGAGCACCATTATTAATTCCACTCTCAAAGTTGGAACCAAGGAACGTGGAGGGTGGGATTGCAAAGGTAGGTGGTAACGTGATCATACATAAAGAACGTGAGACTGATGATTCAAATTGCGGCTTGCTTTTTTTGGAAAGAAACGAATGATTTGAGTATGGATGTCAAAAGGGTAAAATTTAGTTCATGATTTTTAGAAGAAAATGAATGAGGACTATGATGCTGACAAGGACAGAATTTAGTTCGTGCTTTTGGGTAGAAAAAGATTGACAACTATGATGCAGAGAAGGACCGAATTTAGTTCGTGTTTTTGGGAGGAAAATGAATGGCGAGTATGATGTTGAAAATGATAAAATTTAGTTTGTTATTTTCGGAAGAAAATGAATGACGAGTATGATGCTCACAAGGACATAATTTAGTTCGTTTTTTAAATAAATGAATGACGAGTATGATGTTTGACAAGGACGTTTAGTTCAGGTTGTGGTTTCTCCAGGTTAATCAAGCCTACCATTCACAACCTCATATCCAAGTAGAGCACCATGATTAATTCCTCTCTCTCAAGTCGAACCAAGGAATGTGGAGGCAATGCAATGTAGGTGGTACGTGGATCATATATAAAGCACAGAGATATTAATAAGATTCAGCATGTGGTTGCTTTTGGCAAGAAAATGAATGAGGTGTATGATGCTGAAAAGGATGAAATTTAGTTCGTTTGTTTTGGATGAAAATGAATGACGAGTATGATGCTAACAAGGACAGAATTTAGTTCGAGCTTTTTGGATGAAAATGAATGACGAGTATGATGCTGACAAGGACATAATTTAGTTCGTGCTTTATGGAAGAAAATGAAAGACGAGTATGATGTCGATACGGATGTAATTACGTCTGCGGTTAAAAATAAATGACGAAAGCGATGCGGAAGAATGATAATTTAGTTCATTGGAGGAAAATGGAATGACTGGTACAGATGTCGAAGACCAAATTTAGTTCGTGCTTTTTGCAAGAAAATGAGTGACGAGTATGATGCTAAAAATAATGAAATTTAGTTCGTGATTTTTGGAAGAAAATGAATAATGAGGCGATGTTGACAAGTGGAAGAATTTAGTTCGTGATCGGGAAGAAAATTATAAATGACTATGACGTGATGATGACAAGCACACTTAGTTCGTGCTTCGGAAGAAAATGGATGACGAGTATGAGCGCGCCGAAGGAAATAACTAGTTCGTGCTTTCAAAAGGAAAATGAATTATTTCAGTATGTCATAAAGGATGTGACTTAGTTCTAGCTGGGAAGAAAATGAAAGGACGACTAAGTGATGCCGACAAGGATGTGGTAATTTACTTCATGCTTTGGGAAAGTTTCTAGGTTAACTGGGTTTTTACCATGCAACAAACTCCTTTACATCCAAATAGAGCACCATGAATAATTCCACTACCGCAAGTCGGGGTTCAAGGAATGTGGACGAGACGTAACGTGTGCACGTGATTAAGTATAAAGAATAGAGATATTGACAAGATTCAGCATGTGCTTGCTGCTAGGAAGAAAATGAATGACGAGTATGATGCTGAAAAGGATGAAATTTAGTTCTTTGAGGAAGAAAATGAATGACGAGTATGATACTGACAAGGACAGAATTTAGTTCGAGCTTTTGGGAATAAATTGAATGACGAGTATGATGCTGACAAGGACATAATTTAGTTCATGCTTTTGGAAAGAATACGAATGATGAGCATGATGTTGAAAAGGACAAAATTTAGTTTGTTCTTTTGGGAAAAAAAAAGAATGACGAGTATGATGCTGACAAGGAAAAAATTTAGTCCGAGCCTTCAAAAGGAAAATGAAAGACTAGTGTGATGCTGACAGTGACATAATTTAGTTCGAGCTTTTGGGATGAAAACGAATGACGAGTATGATGCTGAATCTGACTTAATTTAGTTTGTGCTTTTGGGAAGAGAATGAATGACGAGTATGATGCTGACAAGGACCGAATTTAGTTTGTGTTTTGTGGAAGAAAATGAATGACGATAATGATGCTGACAAGGACATCATTTAGTTCGTTCTTTTTGGAAGAAAATGAATGACGAGTATGATCACAAGACACGAAGGTTCTGCGGCTTGGGAAGAAAATGAATGACGAGTTTGATCGATAAGGGACATAATTTAGTCTAAGCTTGGGAGTTTTCACCCGTTAGTCAGTTTACCATGTGCACAACCTCATATCCAAGTAACGCACCATGATTAATTCCTCTCTCTCAAGTTGAACCATGGAATGTGGAGGCATTGCATTGTAGGTGGTATGTGGATCATATATACAGCACAGAGATATTGATAAGATTCAGCATGTGCTTGCTTTTGGCAAGAAAATGAATGACGAGTATGATGCTAAAATGGATGAAATTTAGTTCGTTCTTTTTGAATGAAAATGAATGACGAGTATGGTGCTGACAAGGACAGAATTTAGTTCGTGCTTTTGGGATGAAAATGAATGACGAGTATGATGCTGACAAGGTCATAATTTAGTTCGTGCTTTTGGGAAGAAAATGAAAGACAAGTATGATGCTGACCCGGAAAGAATTACGTTCGTTCTTTTGGGAAGAAACTGAATGACGAGGTTGATGCGGACAAGAACATAATTTAGTTCATGCTTTTGGGAAGATAATGAATGACGCGTATGATGCTGACAAGGACAAAATTTAGTACGTGCTTTTGGGAAGAAAATGAAGGACGAGTATGATGTTGATAGGACTAAATTTAGTTCGTGCTTTTGGGAATAAAATGAATGACGAGTATGATGTTGACAAGGACATAATTTAGTTCGTGTTTTGTGGAAGAAAATGAATGACGAGTTTGATGCTGACAAGGACATAATTTAGATCGTGCTTTTTGGAAGAAAATGAATGACGAGTACGATACTGACAAGGACAGAATTTAGTTCGCGCTTTTTGGAAGAAAATGAATGACGAGTATGATGCTGACAAGGACATAATTTAGTTCGTGCTTTGGGAGGTTTTTCTAGGTTAATCAAGCCTACCATGCACAACCTGATATCCAAGTAGAGCACCATGATTAATTCCTCTCTCTCAAGTTGAACCAAGGAATGTGAGAGCCGGTAAATGTAGGTGGCACGCTGATCAAGGTTATAAAGCACGAAGAGATTGATAAGATTCAGCATGTGCTTGCTGTTGGGAAGAAAATGAATGACTAGTATGATGCTGAAAAGGATGAAATGTAGTTCGTTCTTTTTGGAACAAAATGAATGACTAGTATGATGTTGACAAGGACAAAATTTAGTTCGTGCTTATTTGAAGAAAATAAATGACGAGTATGATACTGATAAGGACAAAATTTATTTCTTTTTTTTTTGAATAAAATTAATGACGAGTACGTTGCTGAAAAGTACAAAATTTAGTTCGTGCTTTTTGGAAGAAAATGAATGAAGAGTTTGATACTGACAAGAAAAGAATATAGTTCGTTCATTTGGGAAGAAAATGAATGACGAGTATGATATGCCTACGCGACAAAGAATTTACTGGTAGCTTTTAGCGTTTCTCCAGTTAATCAAACCTACCATGCACAACCTCATATCAGAGTAGAGCACCATGATTAATTCCACTCTCTCAAGTTGAACCAAGGAATGTGGAGACATTGCAATGTAGGTGGTACGTCGATCATATATAAAGCACGGAGAGAATTATAAGATTCAGCATGTACTTTCTTTTGGGAAGAAGATGAATGACTAGTATGATGCTGAATAGGATGAAATGTAGTTCGTTCTTTTTGGAAGAAAATGAATGACTAGTATGATGTTGACAAGGACAAAATTTAGTTCGTGCTTATTGGAAGAAAATAAATGACGAGTATGATAATGACAAGGACATAGTTTAGTTCTTTTTTTTTTGAAGAAAA
This sequence comes from Tetrastigma voinierianum, assembly GCA_016808115.1. Taxonomy (NCBI): domain Eukaryota; kingdom Viridiplantae; phylum Streptophyta; class Magnoliopsida; order Vitales; family Vitaceae; genus Tetrastigma; species Tetrastigma voinierianum. The sequence goes on from JAEQBH010000605.1 coordinate 11,926, forward strand.
TTAATGACGAGTACGATGCTGAAAAGTACAAAATTTAGTTCGTTCTTTTTGGAAGAAATGAATGAAGAGTTTGATACTGACAAGGAAAGAATTTAATTATGATTTCAAAGAAAATATATGACGAGTATGATGTCATAAAGGATAGAATTTAACAGGCTTTTTGGAAGAAAATGAATGACGAGTATGATTCTGACAAGGACATCATTTAGTTCGTGCTTTTGGGTTCCTTCTCCAGGTTAATCAAGCCTACCATGCACAACCTCAAATCCAAGTAATGCACCATGATTAATTCCTCTCTCTCAAGTTGAACCAAGGAATGTGGAGGCATTGCATCAGGTGGCACGTGATCATATATGCTACGAGATATTATGCATTCAGCGATGTAAGCTACTTTTGGCAAGAAAATGACTGACGAGTATAATGCTGAAAAGGATTAAATTTAGTTCGTTCTTTTTCAATGAAAATCAATGACGAGTATGATGCTGATAAAAACAGAATTTAGTTCGTGCTTTTGGGATGAAAATGAATGAGGAGTATGATGCCGACAAGGACATAATTTAGTTCGTTCTTTTGGGAAGAAAATGAAAGACGAGTATGGTGCTTACATGGAAAGAATTACGTTCGTTCTTTTGGGAACAAAATGATTGACGAGGTTGATGCGGACAAGAACATAATTTAGTTCATGCTTTTGGGAAGAAAATGAATGACGAGTATGAGGCTGACAAGGAAAAAATTTAGTTCTTGCTTTTGGGCAGAAAATGGATGTCGAGTATGATGTTGACAGGGCTAAATTTAGTACGTGATTTTGGGAAGGAAATGAATGACGAGTATGATGCTGATAAGGATAGAATTTAGTTCGTGTTTTTTGTATGAAAATGAATGACGAGTACGATGCTGACAAGGACATAATTTAGTTCGTGCTTTTTGGAAGAAATTGAATGACACGTATGATACTAACAAGGACAGAATTTATTTCGTGATTTTGGGAAGAAAATGAATGACGAGTATGATGCTGACAAGGACAAAATTTTGTTCGTGATTTTGGGAGGTTTCTCCAGGTTAATCTAGCCTACTATGCACAACCTCATATCCAAGTAGAGCACCATGATTAATTCCATTCTCTAAAGTTGAACCAAGGAACGTTGAGGCATTACAAGGTAGGTGGTACGTGGATCATATATAAAGCATAGAGAGATTGATAAGATTCAGCATGTGCTTGCTTTTGGAAAGAAAATGAATGACGAGTATGATGCCGAAAAGGGTAAAATTTAGTTCGTGATTTTTCAAAGAAAATGAATGACGAGTATGATGCTGGTAAGGACAGAATTTAGTTCGTGCTTTTTGGAAGAAAATGAATGACGAGTATATTCGGCTGCCAAGGACATCATTGAAGTTTCGTAAGCTTTGGGTGGCTTCCTCCGTGTTAATCAAGCCTACCATGTGCACAACCTCATATCCGCAATCCACCATTATTAATTCTCTCTGTTGAACCAAGGGAATGTGGAGGCATTGCATTGCAGTGGTAATGCGGGATCATATATAAAGCACGTGAGATATGGATAAGATTCAAAGAAAGATGTGCTTGCTTTTGGCAAATAAAATGAATGACGAGTATGATGTCGAAAAGGATGAAATTTAGTTTCGTTTTTGAATGAAAATGAATGACGAGTATGATGCTGACAAGGACAGAATTTAGTTCGTGCTTTTGGGATGAAAATGAATGACGAGTATGATGCTGACAAGGACATAATTTAGTTCGTGCTATTGGGAAGAAAATGAAAGACGAGTATGATGCTGACATGGATAGAATTATGTTCAATCTTTTGGGAAGAAAATGAATTACGAGGTTGATGCGGACAAGAAAAGAATTTAGTTCATGCTTTTGGGAAGAAAATGAATGACGAGTATGAGGCCGACAAGGACAAAATTTAGTTCGTGCTTTTGGGAAGAAATTGAATGTCGAGTATGATGTTGACAGGACTAAATTTAGTACGGGATTTTGGGAAGAAAAGGAATGACGAGTATGATGCTGACAAGGACATAATTTAGTTCGTGTTTTTTGTATGAAAATGAATGACGAGTACGATGCTGACAAGGACATAATTTAGTTCGTGCTTTTTGGAAGAAATTGAATGACTAGTATGATACTGGCAAGGAAAGAATTTATTTCGTGATTTTTGGAAGAAAATGAATGACGAGTATGATGCTGACAAGGACAGAATTTTTGTTCGTGCTTTTGGGAGGTTTCTCCTGGTTAATCTAGCCTACCATGCACAACCTCATATCCAAGTAGAGCACCATGATTAATTCTACTCTCTAAAGTTGAACCAAGGAACGTTGAGGCATTGCAAGGTAGGTGGTACGTGGATCATTTATAAAGAACAGAGAGATTGATAAGATTAAGCCTGTGCTTGCTTTTGGAAAGAAAATGAATGACGAGTATGATGCTGGAAAGGGTAAAATTTTGTTCATGATTTTTGGAAGAAAATGAATGTGGAGTATGATGCTGACAAGGACAGAATTTAGTTCGTGCTTTTGGGTAGAAAAAGAATGACAACTATGATGCAGACAAGTACAGAATTTAGTTCGTGTTTTTGGTAGGAAAATGAATGGCGAGTATGATGTTGAAAATGATAAAATTTAGTTTGTTATTTTTTGAAGAAAATGAATGACGAGTATGATGTTGACAAGGACATCATTTAGTTCGTGCTTTTGGGTGGTTTCTCCATGTTAATCAAGCCTACCATTCACAACCTTATATCCAAGTAGAGCACCATGATTAATTCCACTCTCTCAAGTCGAACCAAGGAATGTGGAGGCACAGAATGTAGGTATGTGGATCATATGCTACTGTAGATATTGGCGCGATTCAAAGATGTGCCATTTTTGGCAAGAAAATGAATGACGTGTATGATGCTGAAAAGGATGAAATTTAGTTCATTCTTTTTGGAAGAAAATGAATGACGAGTATGATGCTGACAATGACGCACTTGTTCGAATTAAACAACATTTCATCATGAATGACAAGTATGATGCTGACAAGGACATAATTTAGTTCGTGCTTTTGGGAAGAAAATGAAAGACGAGTATGATGCTTACATGGACAGAATTACGTTCGTGCTTTTGGGAAGAAAATGAATGACGAGGTTGATGCGGAGAAGAACCGAATTTAGTTAATGCTTTTGGGCGGAAAATGAATGACGAGTATGATGCTGACAAAGACGAAATTTAGTTTGTGCTTTTGGGAAGAAATTGATTGATGAGTATGATGTTGTCAAGACTAAATTTAGTTCGTGATTTTTGCCAGAAAATGAGTGACGAGTATGATGCTAAAAATAATAAAGTTTAGTTCGTGATTTTTGGAAGAAAATGAATAACGAGTATGATGCTGACAAGGAAAGAATTTAGTTCGTACTTCTGGGAAGAAAATTAATGACGAGGATGATGCTGACAAGGACATAATTTAGTTCGTGCTTTTGGGAAGAAAATGGATGACGAGTATGATGTTGAGAAGGAAATAATCTTGTTCGTGCTTTCAAAAGGAAAATGAATGACGAGTATGATGCTGACAGTGACAGAATTTAGTTCTATCTTTTGGGAAGAAAATGAAAGACGACTATGATGCTGACAAGGACAGAATTTACTTCATGCTTTTGGGAGGTTTCTACATGTTAATCAAGCCTACCATGCACAACCTCATATCCAAATAACAGAGCACTGCTGAATAATCTGCCATATCATTGAACCAAGAATGGAGGCATTGCAACGGTGTGGTACGTGGATCATATATAAAGCAATGAGATATTGACAAGATTCAGCATGTGCTTGTCGGGAAGAAAATGAATGACGAGACATCGGAAGGATGAAATTTAGTTCTTTTCGAATGAAAATAAATGACAAGTGCAGATAATCGGCTGGGCGACTTTAATTTAGTTCGAGCTTTTGGGATGAAAATGAATGACGAGTATGATGCCGACAGTGACAGAATTTAGTTCGTGCTTTTGGGATGAAAATGAATGACGAGTATGATACTGAATCTGACTTAATTTAATTTGTGCTTTTGGGAAGGGAATGAATGACGAGCATGATGTTGACAAGGACAGAATTTAGTTTGTGTTTTTTGGAAGAAAATAAATGAAGATAATGAAGCTGACAAGGACATCATTTAGTTCGTTCTTTTTGGAAGAAAATGAATGACGAGTATGATACTGAAAAGGAAAAAATTTAGTTCGTGCTTTTGGGAAGAAAATGAATGACGAGTATGATGCTGACAAGGACATGATTTAGTTCATGCTTTTTGGATAAAATTGAATGACTAGTATGACACTGATAAGGAAAAAATTTAGTTCGTGCTTTTGGGAAGAAAATGAATGACGAGTATGATGCTAACAAGAACAGAATTTACTTCGTGCTTTTGGTTCTTTCTCCAGGTTAATCAAGCCTACCATGCACAACCTCATATCCAAGTAGAGCACCATGTTTAATTCCTCTCTCTCAAGTTGAACCAAGGAATGTGGAGGCATTGCAATGTAGGTGGTAATGCGGGATCATATATAAAGCACGTGCAGATATTGACAAGATTCATGTGCTTGCTGCCGGGAAGAAAAATGAATGACGAAGTATGCGATGTTAAAGGATGAAATTTAGTTCTTTTAGGAAGAAAATGAATGGCAGTATAAATCTGAAACAGGGCAAGAGGCTAGATTCGAGGAAACTTTTGGGAAGAAAATGAATGGCAATGTAAAATGCTGACAAAAAAAGAAGGACATAAATTAGTTCGTGCTTTTGGGAAGAAAACGAATGATGAGCATGATGTTGACAAGGACAGAATTTATTTTATTCTTTTGGGAAAAAAAATGAATGACGAGTATTATGCTGGAAAGGAAAAAATTTAGTTCGTGCCTTGAGGAAAATAGAAAAAGGGCATTAATGTATGATCTTGACGATGTGGAATTTAGTTCGAATTGCTTTTGGGATGAAAATGAATGATGAAAAGGTATGATCTTGACAAGGGCCAATTTGTAGTTTGTGTTTATTGGAAGGAGAAATTTAATGGCAGGTATGATCTTGACAAGGACATATTTAGATGGAGTGCGTTTTGGAAGAAAGGAATGAGGAAGCCAAGTATGATGCAAGCAGGACATAGGTGGTTTGTGCCTTTTTGGAGAAAATGAATGGCCAGTATGATGGCGACGAGGACCTGGTGGTTCCTAACGAAGCTTTTGGGAGGTTTCTCCTGGTTAGTCAAGCCTACCATGCACAACCTCATATCCAAGTAATGCACCATGATTAATTCCTCTCTATCAAGTTGAAACAAGGAATGTGGAGGCATTGCATTGTAGGTGGTACGTGGATCATATATAAAGCACAGAGATATTGATAAGATTCAGCATGTGCTTGCTTTCACGTGAAAATGAATGACAGTATGATCTTTGAAAAGGATGAAATTTAGTTCGTTCTTTTGAATGAAAATGAATAGCGAAATATGGTGCTGACGGAGCGAGAATTTAGTTAGTAACTTTTGGGATGAAAATGAATGATGGCAGAAGTATGATGCACTAACAAGGTCTCATAATTTAGTTATTGTGCTTTTGGGAGAGAAAATGAAGAGCGAAATTATGATATCTTGACTACAGAAAATTACGTTCGTTCTTTGGGAAGAGAAAATGAATGACGAGGTTGATGCGAACAAAAACCAGGAATTTAGTTCATGCTTTTGGGAAGAATGAATCTGCCCAGAGTATAATGCACTGACGAGGACAAAAATTTAGTTACGTGCTTTGGGAAGAAAATGAAAGACGAGTATGATCTTGACTGGAAAATTCGTTGGATTCTTGGGGAAGAAAATGAAGATAGCGAGGTTGATCTGAGAACAAGAACAAAATTTAGTTCATGCTTTTGGAAGATAAGGAATGAGTATGATCTTGACCAGAATGAAAATTTAGTTGTGCTTTTGGGAGAAAAAAATGAATGTAAGCGAGGCTTGATGTTGACGGGACAAAATTTAGTTTGTGCTTTTGGGAATAAATGAATGTGAGTGTTGACAAGGACACGTATTTAGTTAGTGTTTGTGGAAGAAAATGAATGACGAGGGTTTGATCTTGACAAGGACATAATTGATGATGCTTTTGGAAAAAATGAATGGCAATGCACGATGCGTGACAGGGCCAATTTGGTGCATTTTTGGAAGAAAATGAATGGCAGTACGATCTTGTAATGAGGACATAATTTTGTTCGGTAGCTTTTGCGGGTTTCTCGGAGTTAATCAAGCCTACCATACAACGATATCAGTAGAGCACCATGATTAATTCCTCTCTCTCAAGTTGACCCGAGGAATGTGGAGACATTCTGATCATCTATGGTAAATGTCGTTGATCATATATAAAGCAAGGAGAGATTGATAAGATTCAGCATGTGCTTGCTTTTGGGAGGAAAATGAATGACTTGTATTATGCTGAAAAGGATGAAATGTAGTTCGTTCTTTTTGGAAGAAAATGAATGACTAGTATGATGTTGACAAGGACAAAATTTGTAGTTCGCTGCTGTGGAAGAAAATAAATGGCAAAACTAAATCGGCGAGGACAATTAGTTAACTTTTAAGAAAATTAATGACGAGTACAATGCTGAAAAGTACAAAAATTTGAATAAGCACTTTGGAAGAAAAATGAATGTAGAGGACTGATATTGACAAGGAAGAATTTAGTTCGGTACATTTGGAAGAAAAATGAATGGCCAGTATGATATTCCGACAAGGATAAATTTACTTAGGTATGCTTTTGAGAGTTTCTCAGATTAATCCAAGCGTGCCATGCACAACCTCATATCCAAGTAGAGCACCATGATTAATTCCACTCTCTCAAGTTGAACCAAGGAATGTGGAGGCATTGCAAGGGAGGTGGTACGTGGATCATATATAAAGCACTGAGAGATTGATAAGATTAAGTTTGTGCTTGCTTTTGGGAAGAAAATGAATGATGAGTATGATGCTGAAAAGGATAAAATTTAGTTCTTGATTTTTGGAAGAAAATGAATGACGAGTATGATGCTGACAAGGACATAATTTAGTTCATGTTTTTTGGATAAAATTGAATGACTAGTATGACAGCACTGACAAGGTCAAAATTTTGTTCGTGCTTTTGGGAAGAAAATGAATGACGAGTATGATGCTGACAAGGACATATATTACTTCGTGCTTTTGGGAGGTTTCTCCAGGTTAATCAAGCCTACCATGCACAACCTCATATCCAAGTAGAGCACCATGATTAATTCCTCTCTCTCAAGTTGAACCAAGGAATGTGGAGACATTGCAATGTAGGTAGTACGTTGATCATATATAAAGCAAGGAGAGATTGATAAGATTCAGCATGTGCTTGCTTTTGGGAGGAAAATGAATGACTTGTATATTATCGAAAGGATGTGAAATGTAGTTCGTTCTTTTGGAAAGAAAATGAATAACTAATATTATGATGCTTGACAAGGACAAAATTTAGTTCCTTCTTATTGGAAGATAAATAGCGAGAATGATCTTGACAGAACTGAAATTTGGATTCTCTTTTTTTTTTAAGAAAATTAATGGCGAGTGCGATCTTGAAAATCTGAAATTTAGTTCGGTAACTTTTGGAAGAAAATGAATGTAGAGTTTGATATTGACAAGGAAAGAATTTAGTTCGTACATTTGGGAAGAAAATGAATGACGAGTATGATGTTGACAAGGATAGAATTTACTTCGTGCTTTTTGAAGGTTTCTCAGTTGTCAAAGCGTACCATGCATGACCTCATTATCAGTAGGCACCATGATTAATTCCACTCTCGAAAGTTGAGCAACGCGAGGAATGTGGAGGCATTGCAAAGGGGAGGAGGTGATAAGTGGATCATATATAAAAAGCAGCGAGAGATTGATAAGGTGTGGATTTGTGTTGCTTTGCTTTTGGGAAAAGAAAATGAATGAGTATGATGAGAAAGGATAAAATTTAGTTCTTGATTTTTGGAAGAAAATGAATGGCCCAGTATGATCTTCGACAAGGACATAATTTAGTTCATGTTTTTTGGATAAAAAATTGACCTTAATTATATTGAAACAAAATTCAAAATTTGTTCGTGCTTTTGGGAAGAAAATGAATGGCAGTATGATCTTGTGAGACATATATTATCGTGCTTTTGGGAGGGTTTCTCGGGTCCAATCAAGCTTTACCATGCACAACCTCATATCCCAGTAGGCGCCGTGATTAATTCCTCTCTCAAGTTGAACCAAGGAATGTGGATGCATTGCAAGGTAGGTGGTACATGGATCATATATAAAGCATAGAGAATAATAGTGAGATTCGACGTAGTAACTTTGCTTTTGGGAAAGAAAATGAATATGATAACAAATCAAGAAAGATGAAATTTAATTCGTTCTTTTTTGAAGAAAATGAAAGGCAGAGTATGATGCGACAGAATGAAATTTAGTTTGTTCTTTGGGAAGAAAATGAATAGTGATTATGATGCGGCTTCGAAAGTATGAAATTTAGTTCGTTCTTTCTTTTTAAGGAGAAAATGAATGAGTGATGAGCATGATGGCTGTGACAAGGGCGAGGAATTTTGTTTTGTTCTCTTGGGAAAAAAAAAAAAACTGAATGACCCGGTATGATCTTTGGAAAGAAAAATTTAGCTCGTGCCTTCAAAAGGAAAATGAAATACGAGTATGATGTTGGCAGTGACCGAATTTAGTTCGCGCTTTTGGGAAAAAAATGAATGATGTATACCGATCTTGACAGGACATAATTTATCATAACACCAGTCCCAGGAGAGTGTGGAGTACACATGATCTTGTAGGGGTGTATAAAATTACAAGTCTTGTTGTAGTATTTGGAATGAAATGGAAATTATAAATTTTGGAACCCGGAATTTGGTACTTAAGTTAGAGATGGACCACAGAAGGAATTTCAAAAGTTGGATTTGCAATATTTAAATGCTTGAGGACAAATTTGTAATTAAGGAAAGTGGAGGGGGTGAAAGTATAATTAATGGAAGTTTAAATAGTAAGTGTAATAATAAATTGCCATAATTTTTCAGGGAAGTCTCGAAAATTCTCTGAATCTCCAGGGATAATGGCAGGAATTGCTTGTAGTTAAGTTAGGTCTCGCAATCTAGTAACCTAGAAAAGTTTCGTTTAATTCGGGGCAGTCGGAATATTTTCTACAAATTTCTGGCGTAGTTAAGTGGCGAAAGCGATTTTAAGAAAATTCCGAAAAATGTGTGATAGTTAAGAATATTCATTTAGGATAAATAAGAAGGTGAAATAAGGACAAAATAAATTGTTTCGAAATTTGAACGGATAAAGAAAGAAAAAGGGACATGTGGGTCCCACATAAAGAATTAAAAAAAAAAAAAAAAAAAAAAGACAAAAACAAAAGAAAGGAAATGGAAATCAAACGGAAGTGAGAGAGCGTCGGTGCAGCAGAGAGATTTTTTTAAATTTTTCTCTCTCTTGGTTTATTTCTCGGATTTACGGGAAATGTGAGTCGGTTTCGTCGGATCTGACACGAAAATGTTTCTGCGCGACGAGGGGCTACGCGTGGTGCCAAAAACAGAGGATTTCAACGAGAATTCGGGTAAATACTGCTGAAAAACCCAAATTTTTAGTTTTCTCGGATCGCTATTCACAGTGGTCGCACTTTTCGGACCCCGATGGAGTAAAGATACTCTACCCCTTGACGAGAAACTACGCGTGGGCCTTAAAATCTTGGCTTTAGATCAAACTCAAAAGGTAGGAAATTTTTTCCTACTTTATGTTATTTCGAGCCTAAAGACTATATAATGGCTTGGAATATTCTTAGGAAGCCATAAATTTGAATTACGAATTTACACTAGGCGAGTTTAGAATTTTTAGGAAATTTTGGGATTTATTTTGGACTGATCAGGGTTGAATTTCGGACATTTTACGAAAGTTTTGGTTAAAATTTCAGGATTTTATTCAAGCGATCAGGACAAAAATTTGAGGAAATGTTTTCGGGTGTTTTTAGTATATGGAAAGTCCCGCTAGTGCAGAATCTAATACATATGCACGTGAATGGCGTTTAGGACCCACATATTTTAAGAAAATTTTAATTTAACAACACCAGTGTGTGTGTAGCGGTTGTCTTGACGATGTGTGTGATCAATCGTCGGGTGTGTGGGGAATTTAAGTAAAGGCGGGAGAAAGTTGTGGAGCGTAACAGTTGGCAAACAAAGGGTGAGTGTTTACAAACTCATTTTCCAAATATTAGTGTATTATTATGATTATTATTACAAGAATTGCTTTACTGCGGTATTTCATGGTTTTGAATAACCATTTTCAAGCAGCGATGAGTTTAGAAAACGTGTGATTGGGATAAATCAATCGCTACCTTTAGTTGAAAAACAAGCAATGGTTTTGGATTACAGAAAACACCATAGGCTGAACGAAGCAAATGGTTTAGGTTCAAACCCAAGCACTTGAAAATAAGTAAATGGTTTCTAAATTATAAGCCATCTTTGAAGCAAGCAGAAGTAAGTAAATGGTTTTGAATAATTAAACCATTTTCAAACTAACAAACAAATGGTTTTAAGTGTAGCCATTTTTCAAACGAAGCAAGCAAGCAAGCGAGTAAAGAATGTTTGGCGAAAAAGCGGGCGCTGGTTCTAAGCGAACCGGTCGGTGATGAATGCGTTGCCGCGGTGGTGTTGGGATCTCATACATGCACATTTTAGTTTTGCACGGTCGGCAAACTTAGGACGCTACATCATGCATTTAAAGGAGACCGTGGCTTGCGTACGGGGGTATATAAGGGTTATGAGCTCTAACTAAGTATGTGATGGCGACCCGGGTCAGAATTCCACCATATTCACTTGGAGAAAAGGTGATGCGAACCTGAGGTCCTTCCATAAACCGGGTGCTTCGAACTTAAGTGTTCACTAGGGTCTGATAGCAAAAATAGGCCTCCGGTGGATTTGAGTGTTTTTATGAGCATAATATCTAGGTTTTGAAAAATCAACCACATTGGTTCCGATCGCCAGAAGCTTAGGGAGGATTTTAAACAAACGGTTGATCAGGCTCAGTTTTTATTTTCAAAGCATGCCGGTTTAAGCCAAGCTCCGTTTTATGAAAAAGTTTTGAGAAACTTTAAGGGAACTAAGGTAGTGAAAGGTTTTAAACTTTTCAGCAATAAAGTTTTGAGAAGTTTTAAACTTCTAAGCAGAAATGAGTTTTATAATTAAGAAAACAGAAAGCAAAACAGAAAAACAGCAAGTATTAAAAGTTTTATAAACTTTTAAAACGAAGCGAATATAATAATGACTAAGGAAAAGTTTTAGAAACTTTAAAGCAAGTAAAACACGAAAACAAGTAAAAACCGGAAAATAATTATAAAGAAAGTTCTGAGTTTTGAGATATTTCTGGAAAAGAAAAACATTTTATAAAACATACACTCACTGAGCTCGTTTAGCTCATTATTTTGTATTTTAAAAACTATTTTCCAGGTACAGACACTCCGGACGCTGGAGCAGATTAGGATTCTCCTGACATTTATATCAGTGCTGTAATTAAGAATATTGTGTAAGGAAATACTTTGAACTTGTATAATGGAGCATATGTATGTACATAGAGCCCAGTTTTGTGATTATGTGTTAGTATCTTGGTTTGCCGTATTTTGGATATAGTGTACATTGGATGTATCTGAGGATTTGGAATTGACTATGTGCGAGTCGTTATGCTTTAAGTTTTCATTGCTAGATTTTACCAAATCTAAGTTATAAAAGCAGTTAATTTTTATAGGGAGGTTTTAGCAAACTGTCTGACTTAGCTAAAAGGGTTTCTCGATGGATTGGGAGTAGCAGTGGGGATTACACGTGAGTGGTAGGCATGCCGCCTTGCGCCGATAAGGGGGTGGGGGTCTCAATTTAAGATTGGCATATTTTGGAAAAGGAAGAAAATGAATGACGATAATGATATGACAAAGGACATCATTTAGTTAACCTTTGGGAATAAAATGAATGAGCAGTATGATGTTGACAAGGACATAATTTAGTTCGGTGTTTTATTGGAAAGAAAATGAATGGCAAGTTGATCTTGACAAGGACATAATTTAAGATGCAATTACTTTTTGAAAAAATGATGTGTGTGATGCGATGTCTCTTGACCAGAGACGAGAATTTAGTTGATGCATTTAGAAGAAAAATGAATGGCAATGCGATCTTGACAAGAACAACATAATTTGTTCGTCTTTTTAAGGAGGTTTCTCCGAGGTGTCAAGCCTACCATACCGACGATATCAGTAGAACACCGTGATTAATTCCTCTCTCTCAAGTTCGAACAAAGGAATGTGGAGACACATTGCAATGTAAGTGATACGTTGATCTATATATAAAGCGGAGAGATTAATAAGATTATGACATGTATTGCCTTTTAGGAGGAAAAATGAATGACTTGTAATATCTTGAAAAGGATGAAATGTAATTCGTTCTTTAGGAAGAAAAAATGAGATAGTAGTATGATGGTATGAGGACGAAATTTAGTTAGGTGCTTGATAGCAGGAGAGAGAGAGGAGGAGAGAGAGAGAGGAGAGAGAGGAGGAGAGAGAGGAAGAGAGAGAGGAATAAATGAGCGAGTAATCTGTGACAAGGACAAAATTTAGTTCTTTTTTTTTTTTTAAGAAAATTAATGACGAGTACGATGCTGAAAAGTACAAAATTTAGTTCGTGCTTTTTGGAAGAAAATGAATGAAGAGTTTGATACTGACAAGGAAAGAATTTAGTTCGTGCATTTGGGAAGAAAATGAATAACGAGTATGATGCTGACAAGAAGAATTGCCGTGCTTTCGAGTTCTCGGGTTAATCAAGCATTACCATGCACAACCATATATCAGTAGAGCACCATGATTAATTCCTCTCTCTGAGTTGAACGAGGAATGTGGGGCATTGCAAAGGGAGGTGATGCGTGGATCATATATAAAGCAACTGAGAGATTGATAAGGTTGATGCATTAACCTTTTGGGAGAAAATGAATAAGTGGCGTGTGATCTTGAAAAAGGATAAAATTTAGTTCTTGATTTTGGAAGAAAATGAATATAGCAGTATAAATCTTGACAGGATGTATAATTTAGTTCATGCTTTTTGGATAAAATAGAATGACTAGTATGACACTGACAAGGTCAAATTTTATGCATTCGCTGCTTTTGGGGGAAAATGAATGATAGCCAGTGATCTTTGACAAGGACATATATTACCTGTGATGCTTTGAGTTTCTCCGGTTAATCAGAAACTTTACCTGTGCGACCTCATATCAGATGAGCTTACCGTGATTAATTCTCCAGTTGAACTTAGCGAGAATGTACATGAGGCATTACGATGTGGGTGGTACATGGATCTGTATATAAGCATAGAGATATTGAATGTGGTGGCATGTGCTTTTGGGAAGAAAATGATGTAGTATGATCTTTGGAAAGGATGAGAGTTAATTAAATTCTTTTGGAAAAAAATGAAAAGCATTATGATCTTGCGGAAGATAACCGAAATTGATTGATTCTGGGAAGAAATGAATGTGATATGATGCTGAGGATGAAATTTTGTTGCAGTTCTTTTGGGAGAAAATGAATGATGACATGAAGTGTTGACAAGGACAATTTGTTTGTTCTCTTCGGAAAAAATGAATGACCGTATGATGCTGAAAAGGAAAATTTGGCTGAAATCTTAAGGAAAATGAAATCCCGAGTCTATGATGTTGAGAAATGAGTGACCAAAAATTTAGTTCATTTTGGGAAAAAATGAATGATGAGTCGATCTTGAAAATAAAGGACAGAATTTGCGTTAACGTTTGAGGAAAGAAAATGAATATGCGATAATGATGTTGACGAGGACATCTGTTCCAGTTAGTTCTTTTGGGAAGAAAATGAATGGCAGTACTTCGATGTTGAGCAGGACTGTACTTTGTGTGTGTTTAGTGGAAGGAAAATGAATGTAGTATGATCTTACAAAATATAAGGAGTCTTATAATTCAAGTCGTGCTTTTTGGAGAAAATGAGCCGGCCAGTATGATCTTGGCAGGCGAGAATTTAGTTTGTGCTTTTGGAAGAAAGTGAGCCAGCAGGAAACACTGATCTTGACATGGACATAATTTAGTTCGTGCTTTTAGGAGGTTTCTCCAGGTTAATCAAGCCTACCATGCACAACCTGATATCCAAATAGAGGACCATGATTAATTCCTCTCTCTCAAGTTGAACCAAGGAATGTGGAGACATTGCAATGTAGGTGGTACGTTGATCATATATAAAGCACGGAGAGATTGATAAGATGCAGCATGTGCTTGCTTTTGGGAGGAAAATAGACCAATAAAGTATGATGCTGAAAAGGATGGAAATAATAGTTCATTCTTTTTGGAAGAAAATGAATGACTGAGTATGATGTTGACAAGGAATAAATTTGGTTAATTGTATTGAATAAATGGCGAGTGTGATGCGACAAGGAATGAAATTTGGTTCTTTTTTTTTAAGAGTGTGAGTGCGATCTTTGAAAAGTAAAGAGATTTGGTTAGGTCGTTTCGGAAGAAAATGAATGAAGAGTTTGATCTTGACAAAGGAAGAATTTAGTTAATTGTTGGGAAGAAAAATGAGCTATTGGTATGATCTTGACGAAGGACGAGTACATCGTGCTTTTTGAAGGTTTCTCCAGGTTAATCAAACCTACCATGCACAACCTCATATCCAAGTAGAGCACCATGATTAATTCCACTCTCTAAAGTTGAACCAGAGATGGAGCACATTATGAGGAGGTGGTAAGTGGATCATATATAAAGCAGCCGGGAGATTGATAGATTAGGTCTGTGCTTGCTAGGAAAATGAATGATAGAGTGTAGTCTTGAAAGGATAAATTTAGTTCTTGATTTTTCGAAGAAAATGAATGATGAGTATGATGCTGACAAGGACATAATTTAGTTCATGCTTTTTAGATAAAATTGAATGACTAATTGTGTGCGACAAGAACGAGAATTTTGTTTGTGTGTGCTTTTGGGAAGAATGAATAGCCCAGTATGATCTTGCGACAAGGACATATATTTGCCGTGCTTTGGGAGGAGTTTCTCCAGTTAATCAAGCATACAAGGTACTAACCTCAAATCCAAGTATGAGCACCATGATTAATTCACTCTCTCAAGATGAATTAAGGAATGTGGGCATTACTGATGTAGGTGGTACATGGATCGTATATAAAACATGAGATATTGACGGTCGGCATGTGCTTGCTTTTGGGAAGAAAATGAATAGCGAGTATGATCTTTGGAAAGGTGATGAACTTTGGACGTTCTTTTAGGAAGAAGATAGAATATTGAGTGTGATCTTCGACAAGGGACGAAATTTAGTTCGTGCTTTTGGGAAGAGAAAATATGTAGTGATGTTTGACGAGGACATAGATTTAGTTCGTTCTTTTTGGAGAAAATGAATGATGAGCATGTTGTTGACAAGGACAGAATTTTGTTTGTTCTTTGGGAAAAAATGAATATTGGTATGATCTTGAAAAGGAAAATTTAGCTCGTGCCTTGAAAAGGAAATGAAATCACAGATTATGATGTTGGCGATGTGGGAATTTAGTTCGGCTTTTGGGAAGAAAATGAATGATGAGTGCGATGCGACAAGAATGAATTTAGTTTGTGTTTGTGGAAGAAAATGAATGTGATAATGATGTTGATGGGATGTATCATTTAGTTAGTTCTTTTTGAAGAAAATGAATGACAGTATGATCTTGAAGAATGAATTTAGTATGTGTTTTGTGGAAGAAAATGAATGACGAGTATGATGCTGACAAGGACATAATTTAGATCGTGCTTTTTGGAAGAAAATGAATGACGAGTATGATACTAACAAGGACAGAATTTAGTTCGTGCTTTTTGGAAGAAAATGAATGACGAGTATGATGCTGACAAGGACATAATTTAGTTCGTGCTTTTGGGAGGTTTCTCCAGGTTAATCAAAGCCTGTACTGCTTGATATCAAGTAGAGGACCATGATTAATAACTCTCTCTCAAGTTGGACCAAGGAATGTGGAGACATTGCAATGTAGGTGGTACGTTGATCATATATAAAGCACGGAGAGAATGATAAGATTCTTTATGTGCTTGCTTTTTTTGAAGAAAATGAATGACTAGTATGATGCTGAATAGGATGAAATGTAGTTCGTTCTTTTTGGAAGAAAATGAATGACTAGTATGATGTTGACAAGGACAAAATTTAGTTCGTGCTTATTGGAAGAAAATAAATGGCAGTATGATAAACAGGGACATAGTTTAGTTCTTTTTTGGAGAGAAAATTAATGTTAACTAATTACGATCTTTGAAAATTTCTAAAAAATTTAGTTCGTCTTTTCTGGAAGAAAATGAATGAAGAGTTTGATACTTACAAGGAGAAGAATTTGGATTAAATTGCACATTTGGGAAGAAAATGAATATACTTGAGTATGATGTGGAGACAGACGAGTGCCGTGCTTTTGGAGAGTTTCTCTAGGTTATTCAAACCTACCATGCACAACCTCTAATATCAGTAGGCACCATGATTAATTCAACTCTCTCTCCAAATTGAACCAAGGAATGTGGAGGCATTGCAAAATTGGAATTAGTGCGTGGATCAAATATAAAAACCTGAGAGAGATTGATAAGATTCGATGCATTGCTTGCTTTTAGGAGAAAATCAATGGCAAATGATGTTGTGAGGATAGAATTTAGTTAGGTGTTTGTGGAAGAAAATGAATGACGATTTGATCTTCAGGACAACATAATTTAGGTCGTGCTTTTTGGAAGAAAATGAATGACGAGTACGATACTGACAAGGACAAAATTTAGTTCTTGCTTTTTGGAAGAAAATGAATGATGACACGATCTGTAAAATGAGAACATAATTGGATTCGTGCTTTTGGGGAGGTTTCTCAGGTTAATCAGCTTACCATGCACAGTGATATCAGTAGACACCATGATTAATTCCTCTCTCTTAAGTTGAACCATGGAATGTGGAGACTGTGCAATGTAGGTGGTACGTTGATCGTTTATAAAGAACAAAGAGATTGATAAGATTCATCATGTGCTTGCTTTTGGGAAGAAAATGAATGACTAGTATGATGCTGAAAAGGATGAAATGTAGTTCGTTCTTTTTGGAATGATTACTAATTATGATGTTTGACAGGACAAAAATTTAGTTCGTGCTTATTGGAAGAAAATAAATGACGAGTATGATACTGATAAGGACAAATTTTAGTTCTTTTTTTTTTTTTTGAAGAATATTAATGACGAGTACTATCCTGAAAAGTACAAAATTTAGTTCTTGCTTTTTGGAAGAAAATGAATGAAGAGTTTGATACTGATAAGGAAAGAATTTAGTACGAGAATTTGGGAAGAAAATGAATGACGAGTGTGATGCTGACAAGGAATGAATTTACTTTGTGCTTTTTGAAGGTTTCTTCAGGTTTATCAAACCTACCATGCACAACCTCATATCCAAGTAGAGCACCATGATTAATTGCACTCTCTCAAGTTGATCCAAGGAATGTGGAGGCATTGCAAGGGAGGTGTTACGTGGATCATATATAAAGCATAGAGAGATTGATAAGATTCGGTCTGTGCTTACTTTTGGGAAGAAAATGAATGATGAGTATGATGATGAAAAGGATAAAATTTAGTTCGTGATTTTTGGAAGAAAATGAATGACGAGTATGATGCTGACAAGGACATAATTTAGTTCATGCTTTTTGGATAAAATTGAATGACAAGTATGACACTGACAAGGATAAAATTTAGTTCGTGCTTTTGGGAAGAAAATGAATATGTAATTATGATCTTGACAAAGGACATAATTGCCGTTCTTTGGAGGATTTCTCAGTTTAATCAAGCCTACCATCTGTGACCTCATTATCAGTGAAGGCACATGATTAATTCTCTCTCTTGAGAGTTGAACGAATGTGGGGCATTGCAATGTGGAATTGAGTACGTGGTCATATATAAAAACACGAGAGATATTGATAGATTCAGCATGTGCTTGCTTTTTTTAGGAAAATGAATGTGGTAAATGATCTTTGGGAAAGGATGAAATTTAGTTCGTTCTTTTTGAATGAAAATGAATAGCCCAGTATGATGTGACAAGAGACGAAATTTTTGTTAGGTGCTTTTGGGAAGAAAATGAATGGCAGTGTGATCTTGTGTGAGGATGATAATTTAGTTCGTGCTTTTGGGAGAAAATGAATGATGAGCATGTTGATAAGGACGAATTTTGTTTGTTCTTTGGAAAAAAATAGATGACAGTATGTGCCCAGAAAGGATAAAATTGGTTAATTGCCTTGAAGGAGAAATAGAAAAGCAAGTTTGATCTTGTATTATTGTTCAGAATCATTTTTGGGAAGAAAATGAATGACGAGTATTATGCTGACAAGGACATAATTTAGTTTGCGTTTTGTGGAAGAAAATGAATGACGAGTTTGATGCTGATAAGGACATAATTTAGATCGTGCTTTTTGGAAGAAAATGAATGACGAGTACGATACTGACAAGGAAAGAATTTAGATCGTCCTTTTTGGAAGAAAATGAATGGCGATCTGATGGTGACAAGGACATAATTTGGATTCGTGCTTTTGGAGGGAGTTTCTCAAGGTTAATCATTATGCACAACCTCATATCAAGTAGAGCACCTGATTAAATTCCTCTCTCTGAGTTGAACCAAGGAATGTGAGCATTACAGTAATGCGTGATGCGTGGATCATATATAAAGCACGAGAGATATTGATAAGATTCGACATGTGCTTGCTTTTGGGGAGGAGAAAATGAATGACAGCAGTATGATCTTTGGAAAGGATGAAATTTAGTTAGTTCTTTTTTGGATGAAAATGAATAGTGAGTATGATCTTGACAGGGCGAATTTTGTTAATGCTTTTGGGAAGAAAATGAATATAGCCCAGGTATGATCTTAAACAAAGGGATATAATTTAGTTAGTCACTTTGGGAGAAAATGAATGATGAGGATGTTGTTGATAAGGACAGAATTTTGTTTGTTCTTTGGGAAAAAATGAATGACAGTGACGAAGGATAAAATTTAGTTCATGCCTTGAAAGAGTAAATCTGAGTTTGATCTTGCGGTGACCGTTTAGATCGTGCTTTAGGAGAAATAGACAACTGATATCTTGACAAGGACTTATAATTTAGTTTGTGTTTGTGGAGAAAATGAATGACAGTTTGATCGATAAAACATAATTTAGATGCGTGCTTTTGGAAAATGAATGGCGAGTAACGACAAGGGAAGAATTTAGATCGTCATTTTGGAAGAAAATATGAATGGCGATGATGGTGACAAGGACATAATTTAGTTTGTACTTTTTGGGAGGTTTCTCAAGGTTAATCAGGCTTTACCGTACTGACCTCATATCAAGTAAAGAGCACCATGATTAATTCCTCTCAAGTTGAACGAAGATGTGGAGCATTGCAGTAACAACAGGTGATGCGTGGATCATATATAAAGCACGAGATATTGATAAGATTCAGCATGTGCTTGGCTTTTGAGAAGAAAATGAATGATGAGTATGATCTTTGGAAAGGATGAAATTTGGATACGTTCTTTGGAAGAAAATGAATGACGAGTATGATCTTGACAAGGGCGAATTTAGTTAAATTCTTTTGGGGAGAAAATGAATGGCAGTATGATCTTGTGAGGATGATATAATTTAGTTAAGTGCTTTTGGGAAAATGAATGATGAGCATGATGTTGACAAGGACAGAATTTTGTTTGTTCCCAGGAAAAAAATGAATGACCAAATTATAGCAGCGAAAAAGAAAAATTTAGTTAGTGGCTTGAAGGAAATGAAAGGCAGTATGATCTTGTGGTGACGAATTTAGTTCGTAACTTTTGAAGAAAATGAATGTGAGTATGATGCGACAGGCATAATTTGGATTTGTGTTTTGTGGAAGAAAATGAATGACGAGTTTGATGCTGATAAGGACATAATTTAGATCGTGCTTTTTGGAAGAAAATGAATGACGAGTACGATACTGACAAGGAAAGAATTTAGATCGTCCTTTTTGGAAGAAAATGAATGACGAGTACGATGGTGACAAGGACATAATTTAGTTCGTGCTTTTGGGAGGTTTCTCAAGGTTAATCAAGCCTACCATGCACAACCTCATATCCAAGTAGAGCACCATGATTAATTCCTCTCTCTCAAGTTGAACCAAGGAATGTGGAGGCATTGCAATGTAGGTGGTACGTGGATCATATATAAAGCACAGAGATATTGATAAGATTCAGCATGTGCTTGCTTTTGGGAAGAAAATGAATGATGAGTATGATGCTGGAAAGGATGAAATTTAGTTCGTTCTTTTTGGAAGAAAATGAATGACGAGTATGATGCTGACAAGGACATAATTTAGTTCGTGCTTTTGGGAAGAAAATGAATGACGAGTATGATGCTGACAAGGATATAATTTAGTTCGTGCTTTTGGGGAGAAAATGAATGATGAGCATGATGTTGACAAGGACAGAATTTTGTTTGTTCTTTGGGAAAAAAAATGAATGAGTATAACGTGAAAAGAAAAATTTGGATTCTGTCAGCCCGAAAGGGAAATAAGAAAGAGCAGTATGATCTTGACGATTGACCGAATTTAGTTCGTGCTTTTGGGAAGAAAATGAATGACGAGTATGATGCTGACAAGGACATAATTTAGTTTGTGTTTTGTGAAAGAAAATGAATGACGAGTTTGATGCTGGTAAGGACATAATTTAGATCGTGCTTTTTGGAAGAAAATGAATGACGAGTACGATACTGACAAGGAAAGAATTTAGATCGTCCTTTTTGGAAGAAAATGAATGACCCTGATCACGATCTTGACAAGGACATGCATGTTGGATTCGTGTTTGGGAGGTTTCTCAGGTTAATCAAGCTGCATGCATAACGATATCCAGTAGAGCACCATGATTAATTCCTCTCTCTCAAGTTGAACCAAGGAATGTGGAGAGATTGCAATGTAGGTGGTACGTTGATCATATATAAAGCACGGAGAGATTGATAAGATTCAGCATGTGCTTGCTTTTGGGAATAAAATGACTGACTAGTATGATGCTGAAAAGGATGAAATGTAGTTCGTTCTTTTTGGAAGAAAATGAATGACTAGTATGATCTTGACAAGGACAAAATTTAGTTCGTGCTTTTTTGAAATAAATGAATGAAGAGTTTGATACTGACAAGGAAAGAATTTAGTTCGTGCATTTTTGAAGAAAATGAATGACGAGTATGTTGCTGACAAGGACAGAATTTACTTTGTGCTGGAAGTTTCTGGATAAATATTCTATATACATAACTTATATATCCAAGTAGAGCACCGTGATTAATTCCACTCTCAAGTTGAACCAGAATGTGGAGGCATTGCAAGAATTGGTAAGTGGATCATTTATAAAACCTGGAGATTGCTAAGATTCAGTCTGTGATTGATTTTGGGAAGAAAATGAATGATGAGTATGATGCTGAGAAGGATAAAATTTAGTTCGTGATTTTTGGAAGGAAATGAATGACTAGTATGATCCTGACAAGGACATAATTTAATTCATGCTTTTTTGATAAAAATTGAATGAATAGTATGACACTGACAAGGATAAAATTTAGTTTGTGCTTTTGGGAAGAAAATGAATGACGAGTATGATGCTGACAAGGACATAATTTACTTCGTGCTTTTGTGAGGTTTCTCCAGGTTAGTCAATCCTACCATGCACAACCTCATATCCAAGTAGAGCACCATGATTGATTCCTCTCTCTCAAGTTGAACCAAGGAATGTGGAGGCATTGCAATGTCGGTTATACGTGGATCATATATAAAGCACAGAGACCAGTGACAATGTCGGCATGTGCTTGCTTTTTGGGAAAATGAATGTGAGTATGATCTCTTTGGAAAGGATGAGAATTTAGTTAGTTCTTTTGGAAAAATGAATGACAGTATGATCTTGACAGAGACGAGAATTTAGTTCGTGCTTTTGGGAAGAAAATGAATAGCAGTATGATGCGCGTGAGGACTTGTATTTTTAGTTAAATTGCTTTTGGGGAGAAAATGAATGATGAGCATGATGTTGACAAGGACAGAATTTTGTTTGTTCTTTTGGGAAAAAAAATGAATGACCAGTATGACGCTGAAAAGGAAAAAATTTAGTTCGTGCCTTCAAAAGGAAAATGAAAGACGAGTATGATGTTGACAGTGACCGAATTTAGTTCGCGCTTTTGGGAAGAAAATGAATGATGAGTATGATGCTGACAAGGACAGAATTTAGTATGTGTTTTGTGGAAGAAAATGAATGACGTGTATGATGCTGACAAGGACATAATTTAGATCGTGCTTTTTTGAAGAAAATGAATGGCCAGTGTGATCTCTTGACAAGGGCGGGAATTTGGTCGTGCATTTTGGAGAAAATGAATAGCCAGTATATGATGCTGACAGGTTTGTAATTTAGTTAGTTCTTTTGGGAGGTTTCTTGAGTTAATCAAACCTCTGATCCCATGACGATATCCAGTAGAGCATAAATGATTAATTCCTCTCTCTCAAGTTGAACCAAGTAATGTGGAGACATTGCAATGTAGGTGGTACGTTGATCATATATAAAGCACAGAGAGATTGATAAGATTCAGCCTATGCTTGCTTTTGGAAAGAAAATAAATGACGAGTATGATGCTGAATAGGATGAAATGTAGTTCGTTCTTTTTGGAAGAAAATGAATGACTAGTATGATGTTGACAAGGACAAAATTTAGTTCGTGCTTCTTGGAAGAAAATAAATGACGAGAATGATACTGACAAGGACATAGTTTAGTTCTTTTTTTTTTTTTTGAAGAGAAAGTGTGTGAGTACGATCTTTAGAAAAGTACAAAATTAAGTTAGTGCTTTTGGAAGAAAATGAATGAAAGAGTTTGCTCTTGACAAGGAAAATTTGGATTAAATGAAGAATTGGGAAGAAAATGAATACTTGAGTATGTGATGTACGACAGGGCAGAATTTACATCGTTCTTTTTGCAGGTTTCTCTAGGTTAATCAAACCTACCATGCACAACCTCATATCCAAGTAGAGCACCATGATTAATTCCACTATCTCAAGTTAAACCAAGGAATGTGGAGGCATTGCAAAAAAGAATTGGGTGTGCGTGGATCAAATATAACTACGAGAGATATTGATAAGATTCGACATGTGCTTTCTTTTGAGAAAGAAAATGGTGTTCTGAGTATGATGCTGAAAAGGTTGAAATTTTGGTTAAGTTCTTTTTTGGAAGAAAATGAATAGTAGTATGATGACCGCGAATGAATTTAGTTCCTGCCTTTTGGAAGAAAATGAATGACGAGTATGATGCTGAGAAGGATATAATTTAGTTCGTGCTTGTGGGGATAAAATGAATGATGAGCATGTTGTTGACAAGGACAGAATTTTGTTTGTTCTTTGGGAAAAAAAAAATGAATATTGAAGTATAATATTGAAAGGAAAAATTTAGTTAGTCTTGTAAAGAAATGAAAGAGCGATTATGATCTTGCGGTGACGAATTTTTGTTCGTGCTTTTTAGGGAAGAAAATGAATGTGATACAATCTTGTGGGGCAATTTAGTTTGTGTTTGTGAAAGAATGAATAATGAGTTTGATCTTGACAAGGACATAGTGATCGTGCATTTGGGAGAAAATAGAATGACAGTCACGATCTAAACAGGGAAAAATTTAGTTCGTGCTTTTGGAAGAAAATGAATGGCAGTATGATGCGACAAAGACAAAAATTTAGTTAGTAGTTTTGGGAGGTTTCTCCGGAGTTAATCAAAACTACCATGCCTGACCTCATTATCAAAGTAGAGCACCATGATTAATTCCTCTCTCTCAAGTTGAACCAAGGAATGTGGAGACATTGCAATGTAGGTGGTACGTTGATCATATATAAAGCACGGAGAGATTGATAAGATTCAACATGTGCTTGCTTTTGGGAAGAAAATGAATGACTAGTATGATTCCGAAAAGGTTGAAATGTAGTTCGTTCTTTTTGGAAGAAAATGAATGACTAGTATGATGTTGACAAGGAATGTGAATGTGGTTCGTTCTTATTGGAAAATAAATGGCGGTATGATCTTACGACAAGGGACAAGTTAGTTCTTTATTTTTTTGAAGAGAAAATTAATGGCCAGTACGATCTTGACGATTACAAAATTTAGTTCGTGCATTTTGGAAAAAAATGAATGAAGAGTTTGATACTAACAAGGAAAGAATTTAGTTTGTGCATTTGGGAAGAAAATGAATGACGAGTATGATGCTGACATGAACAGAATTTACTTCGTGCTTTTTGAAGTTTTCTCCAGGTTTTTCAAACCTACCATGCACAACCTCATATCCAAGTAGAGCACCATGATTAATTCCACTTTCTCAAGTTGAACCGAGAAATGTGGAGGCAGCATTGCAAGGGGGAGGTAGTGCGATGGATCATATATAAAACAGCGAGAGATTGATAAAGATTCGATCGTGCTTGCTTTTGGGAAGAAAATGAATAATGAGTATGATGATGAAAAGGATAAAATTTAGTTCGTGATTTTTGGAAGAAAATGAATGACGAGTATGATGCTGATAAGGACATAATTTAGTTCATGCTTTTTGGATAAAATTGAATGACTAATTATGACATTGAGGAATAGAATTTAGTTAAATGCTTTTGGGAAGAAAATGAATGACGAGTATGATGCTGACAAGGACATAATTTACTTCGTGCTTTTGGGAGATTTCTCCAGTTTAATCAAGCCTACCATGAACAAACTCATATCCAAGTAGAGCACCATGATTAATTTCTCTATCTCAAGTTGAACCAAGGAATGTGGAGGCATTGCAATGTGAGTTTAATGCGTGGATCATATATAAAAGCAGAGATATTGACAGATTGACATTTGCTTGCTTTTGGGAAGAAAATGAATGACGAGTATGATGCTGGAAAGGATGAAATTTAGTTCGTTCTTTTTGGAAGAAAATGAATGACGAGTATGATGCTGACAAGGACATTATTTAGTTTGTGCTTTTGGGGAGAAAATGAATGATGAGCATGATGTTGACAAGGACATAATTTTGTTTGTTCTTTTGGGAAAAAAAATGAATGACCAGTATGACGCTAAAAAGGAAAAAATTTAGTTCGTGCCTTCCAAAGGAAAATGAAAGACTAGTATGATGTTAGCAATTGACGAAATTTGGTTCGCTTTTGGGAAAAAATGAATATTAGTATGATCTTGTGAGGACCGAATTTGTGTGTTTGTGGAAGAGAAAATGAATGACATGTATGATGCTGACAAGGACATAATTTAGATCATGCTTTTTGGAAGAAAATGAATGATGAGTATGATACTGACAAGGACAGAATTTAGTTCGTGCTTTTGGAAGAAAATGAATGACGAGTATGATGCTGACAAGGAGATAATTTAGTTCGTGCTTTTGGTAGTTTTTCCAGGTTAATCAAGCCTACCATGCACAACCTGATATCCAAGTAGAGGACCATGATTAAGTCCTCTCTCTCAAGTTGAACCAAGGAATGTGGAGATATTGCAATGTAGGTGGTACGTTGATCATATATAAAGCACGGAGAGAATAATAAGATTCAGCATGTGCTTGCTTTTGGGAAGAAAATGAATGACTAGTAGGATACTGAATAGGATGAAATGTAGTTCGTTCTTTTTCGAAGAAAATGAATGACTAGTATGATGTTGAGAAGGAAAAAATTTAGTTAGGGTAGCATTGGAAGAAAATAAATGGCGAAGTGTGATCTTGACAAGGACATAGTTTAGTTCTTTTTTTTTGAAGAAATTAATGTGAAAATGCAGTCTTTGAAAAGTTCAAAATTAGTTAGGTCTTTTTGGAAAAAATAAGATGAAGAGTTTGATACTGACAAGGAAAGAATTTAGTTCGTGCGTTTGGGAAGAAAATGAATACTTGAGTATGATGTGACAGGAGACAAATTTACATTTAGTACTTTTTGGAAGTTTCTCAGGATAATCAAACCTACATGCCAGACCTCATATCGAGTGAGAGCAAATGATTAATTCCTCTCAAAGTGAACCAAGGAATGTGGAGGCATTGCAAGCTAGGTGGTACGTGGATCAAATATAAAGCACAGAGAGATTGATAAGATTCAGTATGTGCTTGCTTTTGGGAAAAAAATCAATATAGTTCGTGATTTTTGGAAGAAAATGAATGACGAGTATGATGCTGACAAGGATAAAATATAGTTCGTGATTTTTGGAAGAAAATGAATGACGAGTATGATGCTGACAAGGACATAATTTAGTTCATGCTTTTTGGAAAAAATTGAATGACTAGTATGACACTGACAAGGACAAAATTTAGTTCGTGCTTTTGGGAGGAAAATGAATGACAAGTATGATGCTGACAAGGACATAATTTACTTCGTGCTTTGGAAGTTTCTCTAGGTTAATCAAGCCTACCATGCACAACCTCATATCCAAGTAGAGCACCATGATTAATTCCTCTCTCGAGTTGGAAACAGGAATGGAGACATTGCAATGTAGGTGGTACGTTGATCATATATAAAGCACGGAGAGAATGATAAGATTTAGCCAGTGCTTGCTTTTGGGAAGAAAATGAATGACTAGTATGATGCTGAATAGGATGAAATGTAGTTCGTTCTTTTTGGAAGAAAATGAATAATGATGCATAGTCATGACAAGAGACAAATTTAGTTCGATAACTTTTGGGAAGAAAATGAATAATGATGTGATCTTGTGGATGGAAATTTAGTTCGTGCTTTTGAAGAAAAATGAATGACGGCCGGATGCCTAAGGACATAATTTGTTAGTGCTTTTTGGAGTTTCTCCGGAGTTAATCATATATGCCTGACCTCATATCCAAGTGAAGCACCATGATTAATTCCTCTCTCTCAGTTGAACCAGGAATGTGGAGACATTATGTGTGGGTGGTAAGGATAATATATAAAAGCACATAGATATTGATCGATTAGACGTTTGCTTGCTTTTGAGAAGAAAATGAAGGAGACCAATTGCAAATCTTTGGAAAGGATCTGAAATTTAGTCGTTCTTTTTGGCTCAAAATGAATATTGAGTATGATCTTGACAGGATGAAATTTAGTTCGTGTTTTTGGAAGAAAATGAATGGCAGTCTCAGTCAATACAGCTGGGATATAATTAGTTAAGTACTTTTAGGGAGAAAATGAATGATGAGCATGATGTTGACAAGCACATAATTTTGTTTGTTCTTTTGGGAAAAAAATGAATGACGAGTATGACGCTGAAAAGGAAAAAATTTAGTTCGTGCCTTCAAAAGGAAAATGAAAGACAAGTATGATGCTGACATTGACCGAATTTAGTTCGTGATTTTGGGAAGAAAATGAATGACGAGTATGATGCTAACAATGACCGAATTATGTTTGTGTTTTGTGTGAGAGAAAAATGAATATTGAATGAATCTTGAACAAGGACATGGTAGATAAATTGCTTTTGGAAGAAAATGAATGACAGTGTGATACTTATAAGACTGAGGTGGATTAAGTCTTTGGAAAAATAGATAGTGAGTGTAATCTTTGAAACAAGGACATAATTTGGATTATTTGCACTTTTAGGAGGTTCTCCAATTAATCAAGCCTACCTTGCACAACTTTGATATCAAGTGAAACTGTGATTAATTCCTCTCTCTTAAGTTGGATAAGAATATTGGAGACATAGCGTAGGTAAATACGTTGATCATATATAAAGCCTTGAGGAATTGATAAGATTCAGCATGTGCTTGCTTTTAGGAAAAGAAAATGAATGACTAGTATGATGCTGAAAAGGATGAAATGTAGTTCGTTCTTTTTGGAAGAAAATGAATGACTAGTATGATGCTGAGAAGGACAAATTTTAGTTCGCGCTTTTGGGAAGAAAATGAATTACGAGTATGATGCTGACACGGACATAATTTAGTTTGTGCTTTTGGGAATAAAATGAAAGACGAGTATGATGCTGAGAAGAACAGAATTTAGATCATGCTTTTGGGTCGAAAATGAATGACTAGTATGATGCTGACAAGGATAAAATTTAGTTCATGCTTTTGGGAAGAAAATGAATGACGAGTATGATGCTGACAAGGAAAAAAATTAGTTCGTGCTAATTGGAAGGAAATAAATGACGAGTATGATTAAACAGGACATCATTTAGTTAGGTGCTTTGGGTGGTTTCTCAGGTTAATCAAGCTACCATACCACAACCTCATATCAAATGGAAACCATGATAGATTAATTCCTCTTTCTCAAGTTGAATAAAGGAATGGAGCTTGGCATTGCAATGTGAGTGATGCGTGGATCGTATATAAAGCACAGGAGATATTGATGAATTCATCATGTGCTTGGTTTGGCAAAAAAATGAATGTGAAGTATGATCTTGAAAAGGATGAAATTTAGTTCGTTCTTTGGGATGAAAATGAATGTGAGTATGATGTTGACAAGGATGAAATTTGGATTCGAGCTTTTTGGATGAAATGAATATGTGAAGTATGATCTTGACAGGACATAATTTAGTTCATGCTTTTGGGAAGAAATGAAAGGCAGTATGATCTTGTTGTGTGGACAGAATTCACGTTCTGTGCT
Organism: Tetrastigma voinierianum; assembly: GCA_016808115.1. Lineage (NCBI taxonomy): Eukaryota > Viridiplantae > Streptophyta > Magnoliopsida > Vitales > Vitaceae > Tetrastigma > Tetrastigma voinierianum. Next base: position 40,514 of record JAEQBH010000605.1, read on the forward strand.
TTTGGGAAGAAAATGAATGATATGAGGTTGATGCGGACAAGAAATGAATTTAGCAGTTCCATGCTTTTGGGAAGAAAATGAATATTGTGATGTAAATCGACAAGGACAAATTTAGTTCGATTTTGGGAAGAAATTGAATGGCCTGAGTATAGTGTTGACAAGACTAAATTTAGTTCGTGCTTCTTGGACGAAAATGAGTGACGAGTATGATGCTGAAAATAATGAAATTTAGTTCGTGATTTTTGGAAAGAAAATGAATATGAGAGTGATCTTGACAGGAAAAATTTAAGTTCATTATACAGGAGGAAAATGAAAAGATAGTATAATCTTGACGATGAAATTTAGTTCGACCTTTTGGAGAAAAAATGAATGGCAGTATGATCTTGAATCGACTTAATTTAGTTTGTGCTTTAGGAAGAAAATGAATGACAGTATGATGCGACAAGGACAGGAATTCGAATTTGTGTGGAAAAAATGAATAAACGATTATTATGTTGACAAGGACATCATTTAGTTAAGTTCTTTTTGGAGAAAATGAATGGCGGTATGATCTGACAGGACATAATTGGATTCGATACTTCAGAAATGAATGATTATGATGTGACAAGGACATCATTTAGTTAAAGCTTTTGGGAAGTTTCTCCTGGTTAATCAAGCCTACCATGCACAACCTGATATCCAAGTAGAGCACCATGAATAATTCTTCTCTCTAAAGTTGAACCAAGAAATGTGGAGGCATTGCAATGTAGCTGGTACATGGATCATATATAAAGCATAGAGATATTGAAAAGATTCATCATGTGCTTGCTTTTGGCATGAAATTGAATGACGAGTAAGATGCCGAAAATGATGAAATTTAGTTCGTTCTTTTTAGAAGAAAATGAATGACTAGTATGATGCAGGCAATGACAGAATTTAGTTCATGCTTTTGTAATGAATGATGAGTATGATGCTGACAAGGACATAATTTAGTTCGTGCTTTTTGGAAGAAAATGAAAGACGAGTTTGATGCTGACATGGACAGAATTTAGTTCATGCTTTTGGGAAGAAAATGAAGGCAGTATGATCTTGACATGGGCTGAGGTGTTAGTGCTTTTGGGAAGAAAATGAATGATGAGGTTGATGCACACAAGAAATGAATTTAGTTCATGCTTTTGGGAAGAAAATAAATGAAGAGTATGATGCTGATAAGGACCAAATTTAGTTCGTGCTTTTGGGAAGAAATTGAATGACGAGTATGATGTTGACAAGACTAAATTTAGTTCGTGCTTTTTGGACGAAAATGAGTGACGAGTATGATGCTTAAAATAATGAAATTTAGTTCGTGATTTTTTGAAGAAAATGAATAACGAGTATGATGCTGACAAGGAAAGAATTAGTTAGTACTTTTAGGAAGAAAAATGAATGGCAGTATGTTCTTGGCTTAATTAATAGAACTTAGTTAAATTGCTTTTGGGAAGATAATGAATAGCCAGTGTAAATCTTGAATCGACTTAATTTAGTTCGTGTTTTAGGAAGAAAATAGACAGCGATATGATCTTTGACAGGACGAGAAGTCAAATTTTGTTTTGTGGAAGAAAATGAATGACGATTATGATGCTGACAAGGACATCATTTAGTTCATTCTTTTTGGAAGAAAATGAATGACGAGTATGATACTGACAAGGACAAAATTTAGTTCGTGCTTTTGGGAAGAAAATGAATGACGAGTAAGATGCTGACAAGGAGATCTTTTAGTTCAAGCTTTTAGGAAGTTTCTCCTGGTTAATCAAGCCTACCATGCACAATCTGATATCCAAGTAGAGCACCATGATTAATTCTTCTCTCTCGAGTTGAACGAATGTGAGCATTCTGATAATAGGTAGTACATGGATCATATAAAACACGGGAATATTGAAAGATTCATCATGTGCTTGCTTTTTGCAAGAAAATGAATGACGAGTATGAAACCGAAAATGATGAAATTTAGTTCGTTCTTTTTAGAAGAAAATGAATGACTAGTATGATGAATACAATGACATATTTTAGTTCGTGCTTTTGTAATGAATGATGAGTATGATGCTGACAAGGACATAATTTAGTTCGTGCTTTATGGAATAAAATGAAAGACGAGTTTGATGCGCATAGAATAAATTTAGTTCGTGCTTTTGGGAAGCTGAATGACGAGTTTATCTTGTGAAGAGCAGGAATTTAGTTCATGCTTTTGGGAAGAAAATGAACGACGAGTATGATGCTGACAACGAAAAAATTTAGTTCGTGCTTTTGGTAAGAAAATGAATGATGAGTATGATGTTGACAAGGAAAGAATTTAGTTCGTGATTTTAGTATGAAAATGAATGAAGAATATGATGCTGATAAGGACATAATTTAATTCGTGCTTTTTGGAAGAAATTGAATGACGAGTATGATACTGACAAGGACAGAATTTCTTTCGTGATTTTAGGAAGAAAATGAATGACGAGTATGATGCTGACAAGGACATAATTTACTTCATGCTTTTGGGAGGTTTCTCCAGGTTAATCAAGCCTACCATGCACAACCTCATATCCAAGTAGAGCACCTTGATGAATTCCACTCTCTCAAGTTGAACCAAGGAATGTTGAGGTATTGAAAGGTAAGTGGTACGTGGATCATATATAAAGCACAGAGAGATTGATAAGATTCAGCCTGTGCTTGCTTTTGGGAAGAAAAAGAATGACTAGTATGATGCTTGAAAGGATAAAATTTAGTTCATGATTTTAGAGAAATGAATAGAGTATGATGCGACAAGGCAGGGAATTTAGTTAAGTGCTTTTGGGAAGAATATGAATGTGTGTGATATGATCTTGACAAGGACATAAATTAGTTCGTGCTTTTGGGAGGTTTCTCCACGATAATCAATCCTACCATGCACAACCTCATATCCAAGTAGAGAACCATGATTAATTCCACTATCTCAAGTTGAACCAAGAAATGTGGAGGCATTGCAAGGTTGGTGGTACGTGGATCATATATAAAGCACAAAGAGATTGATAAGATTTAGCATGTGCTTGCTTTTGGGAAGAAAATGAATGACGAGTATGATGCATTAAAGGATAAAATTTAGTTCATGATTTTTGGAAGAAAATGAATGACGAGTGTGATGCTGACAAGGACAGAATTTAGTTCGTGCTTTTGGGAAAAAAATGAATGACGAGTATGATACTGACAAGGACATAATTTACTTAGTGCTTTTGGGAAGAAAATGAATGACGAGTATGATGCTGACAAGGACATAATTTTGTTCGAGCTTGGGAAGAAAATGAATGTGAGTATGATGTTATGGAGACGGAATTTAGTTCGTGCTATTGGGAAGAAAAAGAATGACGAGTATGATGCTGACAAGGACATAATTTAGTTCGTGCTTTTGGGAAGAAAATGAATGACTAGTATGATGCTGCCAAGGACATAATTTAGTTCGTGATTTTGGGAAAAAAATGATGAGAGTATGATCATGACATGAGCCAGAAATTTCTTTCGTACTTTTGGGAGATGAATGGCCTTTGAGGTTGATCTTTTGAAAACGAAATTTAGTTCATGCTTTTGGGAAGAAAATGAATGGCGAGTATGATGCTTACAAGGAAATAATTTAGTTCGTGCTTTTGGGAAGAAAATGAATGACGAGTATGATGCTGACAAGGACAAATTTTGTTCGTACTTTCGGGAAGAAAATGACTGATGAGTATGATCTTGTGAGGAAAGAATTTAGTTAAGTGTTTTGAATGAAAATGAATGGCAGTATGATCTTTGAGAAGGACATAATTTAGTTCGTGCTTTTGGGAGGTTTCTCCAGGTTAATCAAACCTACCATGCACAACCTCATATCCAAGTAGAGCACCGTGATTAATTCCACTCTCTCAATTTCAACCAAGAAATGTGGAGGCATTGCAAGGTAGGTGGTACGTGGATCATATATAAAGCACAGAGAGATTGATAAGATTCAGCCTGTGATTGCTTTTGGAAAAAGAAAATGAATAGCGAGTATGATCTTTGAAAGGATAAAAATCAGTTCGATTTTTTAAAGAAAATGAATATGACGTGTATGATCTTGATAAGGACATGGTGGATTCGTGCTTTTGAAGAAAATGAATGACAGTATGATCTTTGAAACAGGGACACATAATTTAGTTCGTGGTTTTGGGAGGAAAATGAATGACGAGGATGATGCTGACAAGGACATAATTTAGTTCGTGCTTTTGGGAAGAAAATGAATGACGAGTATGATGCTGACAAGGAAAGAATTTAGTTCGTGTTTTTGGGAAGAAAACGAATGGCGAGTATGATGCTGATAAGGACAAAATTTTGTTCGTGCTTTTGGGAAGAAAATGAATGATGAGTATGATGCTGGCAAGGAAAGAATTTAGTTCGTGTTTTTGGGATGAAAATGAATGACGAGTATGACGCTGACAAGGACATGATTTAGTTCATGCTTTTTGGAAGAAAATGTGAATGATGATGTCTGCAGTGACAGGAATTTAGTTCGTGCTTTTGGGAAGAAAATGAATGACGAGTAACATGCTGACAAGGACATAATTTACTTCGTGCTTCAGGGAGGTTTCTCCAGGTTAATCAAACCTACCAAGCACAACCTCATATCCAAGTAGAGCACCGTGATTAATTCCACTCTCTCAAGTTGAACCAAGGAATGTGGAGGCATTGCAAGGTAGGTGGTAAGTGGATCATATATAAAGCACAGAGAGATTGATAAGATTCAGCTTGTGATTGCTTTTGGGAAGAAATAGAATGACGAGTATGATGCTGACAATTACAGAATTTTGTTCGTGCTTTTGGGAAGAAAATTAATGACGAGTATGATGCTGACAAGGATATAATTTAGTTCGTGCTTTTGGGAAGAAAATGAATGATGTGTATGATGCTGACAAGGACAGAATTTAGTTCGGGCTTTTGGGAAGAAAATGAATAGCGAGGAAGTATGATACTATTTTATGGAAATAGTGAGTTTATTGCTTTTAAATGAAAATGAATATGGCAGTATTATGCAGACCAGTGACAACACTAATTTAGTTAAGTGCTTTGGGAAGAAAATGAATGTGAGTATGATCTTTTTGGCAAGGACATAATTTAGGTCTTGTTTGGGAGGTTCTCCGGGTGTCAAACCTACCATGGACAGCCTCATATCAGAAGTGAGCACCATGATTAATTCCTCCCAAAGTTGAACCAAGGAGTGTGGGTCATTGCAAGGTGGGGTGAATGCGTGGATCATATAAACCTGAGAGATTGATAAGATTCAGCATGTGCTTGCTTTTGGGAAGAAAATAAATGACGAGTATGATGTTGAAAAGGATGAAATTTAGGTCTTTCTTTTTGGAGGAAAATGAATGACGAGTATGATGCTAACAAGGATAAAATTTTGTTCGTGCTTTTGGAAAGAAAATGAAAGACGAGTATGATGCTGACAAAGACATATTTTATTTCATGATTTTGGGAAGAAAATGAATGACGAGTATGTGTAAAACCCCAACCTTATTGAATGTTATAATAGTAGTTATTGAACTGATTTGAGGTCTAATGATAGAAGCGAGAGTGGATTAGAATTTAGAACGCTCTGGACATCATTTGGGCATGAAGTGAAAATTTTCGAAAATTGTAACGGTGCTAATGAATAGTGATTTTTTTCTTATTTATCCGGATGAAGGGGTTGCAAGGATTTTTAAGAAAATTTGAGTTCTTGACTTTGAAGGCGATATTTAGAAGATAATGGGAGAGATTTAAGTGAATAGTGATTCGGAATTTGAAAATTTAGTGCATATTTGAAATTTTGGAAGTGGGCGAGAAATGCAGAAAATGTCGGAATCATCATAGAGTCTAGCGAAACTGGAAAGCGGGTGAAGCGGGAGTCGTTTGGATAGTTTCAGCGATCGACGTGGTAGGATAATAATACGCTGTTAATGGGATTTGGAGTTTGTGATTTTAAATCAGATTGGTGATTTCAGAAGCACGAATCCTTTGTGAAGGATTTAATTAAGAATATTCATGGTCAATTTGAGATTTAGGCGACCATAGAATATTTTGACGTTTAATCAGTATAAAGCGTATAAGACAAAAGGAATAAAAATCGTAAAATGGAGATATTTTCTTATGAGAAACCAATCAAAACATTTCTTAAGAACTAAGTTGGGGTTTGTGACTCATTAAAATTGACCAATGAGAGTTCATGTGACTCAAATGCAATAAAATAAATTGATTAGCAATATAAAAGAAATGAAGATACAAATTGTAACAATTAAAGGAAAGTTAGAATATTTAAATGGGGAGACAAACAACAAAATAATTCATTTGTTCTCAAAAAAGTTAAGGAACCCAGTAGGAGAGAAAGGAGGGAAGAGAAAGGGAGAAAGGAGAGAGAAAGGAGAGCAAGAAGAAGGAGAGTGAAGGGCAAGGTAGAGATGTGATTTTTCTCTCATTCAAGCTTTCAGAAGTGATCTTCAAGTGGTAATCAAGGAGAGGAGCCAAAGAAACTCAAAACAAGTAAGTTTTCATGGTGGGAAAGTTAGGGTTTGATGTTTTCCCATGTTAATATCTTAGAATTCTGGTATGGATGTTAAATTGATGGTATTTAAGAGTTTAATGGTCTTCGAATTTAATATCAATTGAAAGCATGGTTTAGGTTAGGGTTTTGACAAAATCAGGTGAGTGAGGTTAGGGGTTTGATAGTGAATTGTGTGTGTTATGTTGAAATGGGTATAATGCATCAAGATTTAAGTGTTTAGAGTGAAAGAAAAATGGGAAGAAACACATTTTAATTCGATTTTGAGCGACAGTCTCAGTACGAAATGTCTGTTTTCTGTTTTGACCAGTTTTGACTTATTTTTGGCCATAACTTGCTCAATTTTGATCCAATTTGAGTGATTTAAGTGGCTACAAATAGACTTGAAGGAGAACAAAACTTAAGAAGAAGGTATCATAAATTCTGATCCTAAGTGGCCCTAAAAATTCACTCAAAGTGGACCATGTGCAAGCCAAATTCTGGTTCAGTTTTTGAACAGATTAGCCGGTTATTTGGACGTAAAGTGAGTTTCGATTGCTCAATTGGGTGATTCAATTGGAATAGAACCATAGCACCTTAGCTTTAAATGAAATTATAAGGACACTTAGTCATCAAAATATGAAGTCAGAGACCTCAGAAAAATGAGTAATACAAACTGTTACCTAGAAAAATGGTAAAAATGACTAGTTGGCATGAAAATGCCATACTTTAATTTGGATGATCAGGTGGATTGATTCCAATTCTAAGTAAAAAATAGATTCCTAGAGGGAATAAGAATATAGAATGAGTGTTTATGGTGGATTAAATGAAATTATAGTTAACAATGTAATTGTGATTTTCATGGAAAAAATTGAAAAGACTATAGGACAAGGAGAGCAGAACTCAACGGGAAGCAGCGCGGAGTTGAGCGGTGGCTTGCAGTAGAAAATAATCTTAACTAAAGTTTTAAAGTGAATGGTTTTAATGTTAAGGCGAAAGTTTAATGGAAATATTTATGTACATGTTAAGGCATATGAAATGTTTATCTTGCATCAATATATATATTTATATGCATATGATAAAGTATTATGAAAAGTTTTAAAATGTGTGAAAATACATATATGTTTTTAATGATAAGAAAGGATATAAATGTATTTATACATGTATATGAAATATGTATGCATATGTTAAAAGTATTATGAAAGTTTTAAGATGTGTAAAGAATGCATATGTGTTTTAATGATCAAATGAGATTTAAATGTGTTTACAAATGTATTTGAAGAAATGTTTTCTTGTGGTTACTAAACCCTAATTGTTATGGCCCGATATGAAATGGAAATTAACTTTAGCGTGTAAGGATTTAGAGATGCAAGTTATGAGGTTACTAAGCGAGGAGGAAATGAGTGTCTGGTAATATCCCTTACAGTGATAAAGTCTTTGTGGCCCGGAACCACATGCAAGCGTGAGTTTCTCAGCAGTAAGTGGGTTCTCAATGAATGCTCTTAATCCCTCACACCGTCGGTGCCGAAGCTATTGGTGTGTTTATTCTGGGTTCCATCGAGAAAGAATGAAAAATAAAGGAAGAAAGGTTAAGGCGTAAATGCTTAAAGCATAATTGAATTTTAAATGCATGAAGTATCTATTGAAAAGAAGTTCTGACATAAATGCTTAAAGCATAAATGGATTTTAAATGCATAAAGTATTTAATGAAAGAAAGTTTAATTATAAATGTTTAAAAGCATAAATTGATTCTAATGGTATAAAAGTATTTATGGAAGAAAAGTTTAAAAAACCATCTTTTAATGTGTAAATGGATTTTAATTATATAAGTATGTAAACTATTTTGGTGTGTCTCTGAAAAATGTTATTTTAATGAAATGTACACTCTTTGGGCTCCTTTAGCCGTTCTTTTCCATGTGTTTCAAAAACATTTTCGGGGACCCGAGACCAGGTCTTGTAGATGAGAGATTAAATCACAATGCGTGAGTCATTTGTCGAAGAGCTGACGTATTATTGCATTGAAGTAATTTGCATATTGTATATGTGAATATTTTGTCTCATGTTTGATAAAATTATGCATGGAATTGAATAAGGTTTAAATGTTTTGATGATTTGAAGAAATAAATGTATATATATGTATATTGTGTTTGATTGGAGTTGTGGAATGAGGAGTCTAATATGGAAGTTGATGAATTGAAGTTTAAGTGTTTTTAAATGTTTTCATCAGGTTTGTAAATTTGAAAGTCGAAAAACAGAGGAAACTCGCGTTCTGAAAAATCTAAGTATTTAAGAAAAAAGAAATTTTTTGTATATAGCATTGTTTTAAAGAATGTGAAAATTGTAAAGGGTTCGCTCACGGATTTTAATTTATGGTTTGAAAGTTTCATATGCATTTAGATCTTGGAGGTCCCTCGGGTTCATGAGGTTAATCGAATTAGGGATCCTTCAACATATTATGAGCGAAATTTTGAAAATGTTATAAAGATTTGAAAATTGTTATTTTATATGATTATTTAATGTTTTCTTTAGATTTCATGAAAATAAAAAATAAAAAATTTATGTGATTTAAAATCATAACTCTTAGCATAAACAATCAAAATTTAAATTCACGAAGAAAATCTTGTCGTCATTGACCAGCCACGGAAGCTCTGACGATAGTACCACCACAGAGAACATGTTGATGATGGTATGTTCCTCCACACGCCTTGTGATCTGTTGAGTGCCACCGCCTCTTTGGCAGTGCAGTGAGAATGAATCTGTGAAACCGAATGGCTCGATGTTAGCCTGTGTTAATCAGCCCATGACCAAACAGTGTCCATTGAGAGAGAATGTAAGGAAGTGAGCGAAAGAGTGGCGTGGGAGATCTGGAAAGGCATGTGAGTCGTGGCTAGAGGAGTAATGAGATGGTTAATTAGAAATGCATGGTGGTTTAATTTAGCTTAAGTGAATCAATGACATAAGTGAATTATTAATTGTAATTGTTGAAAGAAAATGGAAGAAATTGAGAACATAATGATGAAGATGTGTAGCAGTGGGATTTTGCCACCTAGGAAAAGTATGGAAAAGTTGATTGTTACAACAATTGATTATTGGAGCTAGGAGTTTTTAGCTGAAGTTGATATTATTAGATATCCATGACTTTGATGTTATATTAGGCATGGTTACTATCTAGACATCATGCTACAAAGGATTGTTATAGGAAAGGTTAGGTTCTATAAACCAAGGAGAACTGGAAGGTTGTTTGTAATGAGTTCACAAATACTACCCTATGATAATATGACGATTATGTGGGCTAGTAAAAATACTTAGAAAGTTATATCAAGGTACACAAAAAGCATATGCTATTGAATTGAGGGATAATGGTAGTGAATGGAAGATATTCGATAGTCAAATAATTCAGGATGTATTTGGATCTTCTGAAGGTATATATAAAAAAAAAAATATATATATATATATATATATATATATATATATATATACTCTTATATATATATATATATATATATCTACCATATATATATCTAATTTTAGATTGAAGTATTTTAGAATGAACAATTGCTAAAGGCACCTTATGTGATGAGAGTTGAAAGAATTGAAGATGAAGTATAAATGGATGAGCTTGTGAGTAACGGTTTTTTGTTAGTAGAGTACTTAGCCTTGGGGAGTCTTGGGTTACATTTATAAAAAAAAAAATGATGATGAAGTTTAAGATTGTATATTGATTACATAGAGTTGAATAAAGTGAAAATGCATAATCAGCACCACACATAGTTGATGATCTTTTGATCAATTCTGTGAGAACAGGTATTTTGAAAATGGATGCAACTAGAGGTTACCATCGATTAAGGAATTGAGTGAGGATGTTCCTATGACGACTTTGAAAGCTGCAGTATAAGATGACTATGAGTTTTTAGTCATGCTAGTTGGACTACTTATATTCGACCTTTTATGGATCTTATAGATAGGATCTTTTCGACCTTATTTAGATCGGTTGTTATGAGTATTCATTGTGTTGTTTTAATCTATTTAAGCGGTAATGAAGATCATGAGGAGCATCTAAGTAAATTCTATTTACTTAGTATGTAAACTTAGTAAATTCTAGTTAGTTGAAGCGGTGTTGCCTTTCTAGGCTGATGTGATTTCGGTGAGGGACACACATTTGATCCTCAGGTGAAAATTGTGGCCGAAAACCACCTACGAATGTGAAGATACAAAGTTTTCTAGGTTAAGCGGGTATTATCGGAAGGTTGTTAGGGATTTTCAGGGTTAGCGGATCCTTTGACTAAATTGACGAGGAAAGATGAAAAGTTTCTATGGTAGAGACATGTCGAGAAAGATTAGATGAACTAAAAGGAATTTAGGCCTTAGCCTTTAGTTCTTACAATTCCGTCGGGGCCCAGAAGCATATACGGTATGTTGAGTGCTTACAGACGAACAGGGGTGTGTTAATGCAACATGAAAATGTGATAGCATATGATTTAAGGCGATTGAAAAAGCATGAAACTGAATTATCGAGACAACCTAGAGTTGGTTGTTGTAGTCTTTGCTCTACGTATATGGAGGCATTACTGATATGGAGTTGCATGTAAAATTTTTACAGATCACAAGAACATGTAATATTTATTCACATAGAAAAAGTTAAATATGAGACAGAGGAGATGGGTTGAACTCATTAAGGATTATGAGTGCCTTATTGAATGCCCAATCGGGGAAATGTTAATGTGGTAGCGGTGCTCTTGTAGGAAGCCTACGGGTTCCATATCTCTAAGGTTGTGTACCTCCTAGATTTATGGAATTGAGGTCTTTAGGTGCGAGGCTGAGTTGGCTTGAGATATTGGGACCTTACTGGCTACATTTCATGTTGAGTCTGTACTATTAAACCCAGATAAGGGAGTATAGACTGAATCGATCATGATTAAATTGAGGAAGGCGAGTGCAGGCGGTTAAAGGATTTTTAGTACGGGCATATGGTATAGTGATGATAGGTCACGGGTTATGTGTTATAGATGTGGGAAGATTAAAGAAATAGAATTATGGGAGAGGCTCACTCTTACGCATAGAGCGATCATCGGGAAACACTAAAATGTATCATACCACAGGGAATACTAAAGGTGGAGGAATTTATAAGAAAGATGTTGTAGAATTTATTTCTAAATGTCTCATTTGTCGGATTAAGGTTGAGCATCAAAAGATTTGCGGGGTTCTTATAGTCTCTTAGGTCTCGGTGGAAATGGGAAGAATCATGATGGATTTTTTTATTTCACTTTGCGGAGTGGTTATGGCGTCAATATAGAGTGGTGTGGATAGATTGTGAAATATCAGTCAATTTCTACTATATGAAAAAGCAGTGACTTAGTTGAGAAGTTGGGTGAGTTGTATATAAAAGTTGTGCGACTTCCTGGATGACCAATGCGAAGAGCCATACGAGACATTGGAAGTTATGCTCAAGGCTTGTGTGTTAGAGTTTAAAGGAAGTTAGGAAGGCATTTACCATTAATGGGTTTCCTACAATAATAGTTATCATGCAAGCATTGAAATGAGCGCCTTATGAGGCCTTATATGGAAGGAGATGTAGGACTCCATTATGTTGGGGATGAGGAAAGGGAGAAAAGATTTTTAGGTTCTCATTATTCGGTACAACAGAGATAATGTTAAAGTTATCGAGTGATAGATTAAAGATAGCTCAGATTGATAAGAAAAGTTATGTTGATAACGGAGATTTGGAATTTTTAGGTGGGGATCGGGTATTTATGAGATATCACCACAGGGAAGGGTGTTGATATTGGAAAGAAAAGGAAGTTAAGTCCTCTCTATATGGGACTTTATGAAATTATGGAAATATAATTGGAAGTAGCGTCTTGGTTGAGGTTACCTTTTTGAATTGGCGAGAATACATGACATATTTTACATTTCTATGCTTGAAAGTATATGACGAGATTCTTCCACATGTGTTATGAATCATAGGTTGAATTGAAAGAAGATTTGACGTATGAAGCAACATGAGAATTTACTAGGGACGAATTTTTTAGGAAGAATTGATTGTAAAACCCCAACCTTGAATGTTATAATAGTAGTTATTGAGCGATTTGAGGTCTAATGATAGAGCGAGAGAGTGGATTAAATTTAGAGCGCTACGGACATCATTTGGGCATGAAGTGAAAATTTTCGAAAATTGGCAAGATTGCCTGTGATAGTGATTTTTTTCTTATTTTATCAGGATGGAGGGTTCGCGAGTTTTTAAGAAAATTTCAGTTCTTATGACTTTGAGCGATATTTAGAAGATAATGGGAGATTTAAGTGAATAGTGATTTCGGTTTGAAAATTGGAGTCACATCTTTGAAATTTTTTGGAAGTGGGCGGAAATACGAAAATGTGGGAATCAATCATAGAGTCTAACGAAGAACTGAAGCGGTGAAACGGGGGTCCGTTTGGATGGTTTCAAGCGTCAGAAACGTATTCGGATAATATCGCTGTGTCGGGATTTAAGATTTAATGATTTTAAATCCCAGATTTCGGTGATTTCAAAGCACAGATCCTTTGTGAAGGATTTAATTAGAATATTTCATGGTCAATTTGAAGTTTAGAAGCGACCATAGAATATTACAGCGTTTGTCAGTATAAACGTATAAGACAAAAAGGAATAAAAATGATAAAATGGAGATATTATTTTTTCTTATGAGATAAATCAAAACATTTCGCTAAGGGCTAAGTTAGGGTTTGTGACTCATTAGGGGTGATAGGAGTTCATCAGGCTCAAATGCAATAAAATAAGTTGATTGGCAATATAAAGGAAATGGAGGACAGTGTAATTAGGAAGGATTAGAATATTTAAATGGGGAAACAACAAAATAATTCATTTGGTCTCTCAAAAGTTAAGGGCAGTAGGAGAGAAAGGAGAGGAAGAAAAGGGAGAAAAGAAAGGAGAGAAAGGAGAAGCAAGAAAGAAAAAGTGAAGGAGCAAAGGTATGAGATGTGATTTTTCTCTCATTCAGAGGCTTCAAGTGATCTTCAAGTGGTAATCAAGGAGAGGGACAAGAAACTCAAGAAACAAGTGGTTTTCATGGTGGAAAGTTAGGGTTTGATGTTTCGTGTTTAATATCTTAAATTCTGGTATGGATGTTAAATTGATGGTATTTAAGGTTTAGGTGGGTATATCAATTGAAAGCCATGGTTTAGGTTAGGGTTTGACAAAATCAAGTGAGTGGGGTTAGGGTTTGATAATTGAATTGTGTGTGTTATGTTGAAATGGGTATAATGCATCAGATTTAAGTGTTTAGAGTGAAAAGAAAAATGGAAGAGAAACACATTTTGGTCAATTTTTGGGCAGCAGTCTCGGTACAGGAAATAATCCTGTTTTCTGTTTTGACCAGTTTAATTATTTTGGCCATAACTTGCTCAATTTTGATCCAATTTAGGTGATTTAAGTGGCTACATAAAATGAGCTTGAAGGGAACAAAACTTAAGAAGAAGGTATCGCCAAATTCTGATCTAAAGTGGCCTAAAAATTCATAAAGTAGGACCATGTGCAAGCCAAATTCTGGTTCAGTTTTTGGTATAGGTGTGATTATTTGGACGTAAAGTGAGTTTCGGTGCTCAGGTGGGTGATTCAATTGGAATAGAGCCTTAGCGCACTTAGCTTTAAATAGTATAAGGACATAGTGTCAAAATATGAAGTCAAGACCTCGGAAAAATGAAGTAATACAAACTGTTACTAGAAAATCGGTAAAATGACTAGTTGGCATGAAATGCCATAACTTTAGTTTGGATGATCCGATTGGATTGATTCAATTCTAAGTAAAATAGATTCCTAGAGGAATAAGAATATAGGAATGAGTGTTTATGGTGGATTAAATGGAAATTATGGTTAATGTGTATTGTGATTTTCTTGGAAAAGGTGAAAAGGACTATACTCGGACTGGGAACGGGAACTCAGCGGGAAGCAGGCGGGATTGAGGCGGTGGGCGTGAGTGAAAATGATATTTTGAAAAATGAGTTTTTAAAAGTGAATGGTTTTAATGTTAGTGAAAGTTTAATGGAAATGTTTATGTACATGTTAAGGCATATGGAAATGTTTTATCTTGCATCAATATATATTTATATGTATGCATATGATAAAAGTGTTATGAAAGTTTTTAAAATGTGTGAAGAATGCATATGTGTTTAATGATATTAAAGGAAGGATATAAATGTATTTATACATGTACCATGAAATATGTATGCATATGTTAAGAAGTATTATGAAAGTTTTAAGATGTGTAAAGAATGCATATGTGTTTTAATGATCAAGTAAAGGATTTAAATGTGTTTACAAATGTATTTGAAATGTTTGCGATGGTTACCCCTAAACCCCCTATGAGCATTATGAGCGTATCGGCCGAAGTACTTTAAGCGTGTAAGGATTTAGAGGTAAGTTATAGGTTACTAACGAGGGAGGGGAAATAGGTGTCTAGAGTAATATCCTTACACGTGATAAAGTCTTTATGGCGGAGAACCACATGCAAGCGTGAGTTTCTCAGCGCGTGAGTGGTTATATTGGAGATATGTTGTCCTCACCGTCGGTGCAGGAAGCTGTTCGAGTGTTTATTCCACAGGTTCCATCGAAAGAATGAAAGAAATAAAAAGGAAGAAAAGGTTAAAGGCATAAATGCTTAAAGCATAAATGAATTTTAAATGCATAAGTATCTATTGAAAGAAAGTTTACGGCATAAATGCTTAAAGCATAAATAGTTTAAATGCATAAGTATTTATTGAAAGAAAGTTTAAAGAATAAATGTTTAAAGCATAAATTGATTCTAATGGCGTGACAAGTGGAAAGAAAGTTTAAAGCATAAAATGTTTACCGTGTAAATGGATTTTAATCAGAGCATAGCTATTTTTGGCAGCGTGATCGAAAATGTTATTTTAATGAAAATGTACACCCACTCGGGCCCTTTAGCTCATTCTTTCTCCGTGTTTCAAAAAACATTTTCAGACTCCAAGACAAAAAGGCGATAGAGGTCACTCCCGCGGCGCTGTTGAGTCGAAGCATCGAAGAGACGACGAGATGTGACTGCATTTCGAAATAATTTGCATATTGTATATGTGAAATATTTTGTCAGTGTTTTGATAAATTATGCATGGAATTGAATAAGTCAGTTTTGATGATTTGAAAGAAATAAATGTATATATATGTATATTGTGTTTGATCAGTCGCATTCAGGAGTCCTAATATGGAAGTTGATGAATTGGAAGTTTAGAAGTGTTTTTAAATGTTTTCATCAGTTTTGTACCTGGAAAGTCCAAAACAGGAAACTCGCCGATTTTTCCCGAAAAATCTATGTTGGAAAAGAAAAGAAAAAGAAATTTTTTTAGCACCTCGCCTCATTATTTTTAAAAGATATGTGAAGAATTGTAAAGGGTTCATCTGCACCGATTTTAATTTATGGTTTTAAGGAAAAGTTTCTATATCTCGTTGGAGGCCTGAGGTCCCCCTACCATGAGGTTAATCCGGCCTGATCCTTCGCATGATTCAGAGAAGGACAAAATTTTGTCTGCTTTTGGGAAGAAAATGAATCACGAAAATGTATGCTAACAAGGGCTAATTGCCTGTGGTTTTTGGGAAGAAAATGAATGACTAGTATGATAGCCGGTAATGACTCGAATTTAGTTCGTGTTTTCTGGAAGAAAAATGAATGACGAGTAAGGATGTCGACAAGGACATAATTTAGTTCGTGCTTTTTTGAAGAAAATGAATGACGAGTATGATACAGACAAGGGCAGAATTTAGTTCGTGCTTTCGGGAAGAAAATGAATAACGTGTATGATTCTTACAAGGACATAATTTACTTCATGCTTTTGGGTGATTTCTACTGGTTTATAAAGCGTACCATGCACAACCTCATAATGAAGTAGAGCACTATGATTAATCCCATCTCGTTGAACTAAAGAATGGAGTAAAAATATGCGTAGGTGGTAATGTGGGATCATATATAAAGCACGTAGAAATTGATAAGATTCACCAGGCTTCGTGATTTGGGAAGAAAAAATGAATGACGAGTATGATGTTTAATAAGATGTTCTAGTCCGTGATCCGAAGAAAAACAGAATGGATGAGTACGATACAGATAAGACAGAATTTTGTTCGTGCTTTTGGGGAAGAAAATGAATGACTTAGAATGATGTCAGTGCTGAAATAATTTAGTTCGTGATTTCGAAGAAATGAATGACGAGTATGATAAGTTAATAAGGACAGTTCGTATGCGGGGAAGAAAATGGGATTGACGAGTATGATGCCGATAAGGAAATACTCAGTTCGTGGCTGAATAAAATGGATGACGAGACATGCTTAAAGGAAATAATTTTGTTCGTGGTTAAAAGGAAATGAATGACGAAAGATGCCGACAATGTATTAATTTAGTTCATGTTTTGGGATTAAAAAATGAATACTGTATGAGGCCGCAAGGGACATAATTGTCGTGGCTTTTAAAGGGTTTCCACTAGGTTAACTGGCTTCCACATGACAACTCATATCCAAGTAGAAAGCACCATAATTAATTCTCTCCTTCATGTTTTCAACCAAGGAATGTGAGGTATCGCAAGGTAGGTGGTACGTGGATCATATATAAAGCATAAAGAGATTGATAAGATTCACTTCATGTTTGGTTGGGAAGATAATGAATGACGAGTAATGACGCCTTAAGGGACATAATTTAGTTTCAGGCTTTTAGGGAAGAAAATGAAAGACGAAAAGATAATTTACAAGGACATAATTTCGTTCGTGCTTCTGGGAAGTTGATAAAGAGAAGAAAAGAATTTAGTTCATGCTTCTGGGGAAGAAAATGAATTACGAGTATAATGCTGACAAGGACAAAATTTAGGTAGTGCTTTAGAGAAGAAAATGAATCACGAGCATGCTGATGCCGAGACGAGGACATAATACGCCAGGCTTTTGGGAAGAAAAATGACGACAAGTATGATGTCGATAAGGATGTAATTTTAGTACGTGTTTTTGGGAAGAAAATGAAAGACGAGTATGATGCTGACAAGGACATAATTTATTTCGTGCTTTTTGGAAGAAAATGAATGACGAGTATGATACTGATAAGGACAGAATTTTGTTCGTGCTTTTAGGAAGAAAATGAATGACTAGTATGATGCTGACAAGGACATAATTTACTTCGTTTCTTTTGAGGTTTTCCGTGTTACAAGCCTACTATGCACAACCTATATCCAGCACCATGATTAATTCCACTCACGTTGAACCAAGGAAATGGAGGCATTGCAAGGTAGGTGGTACGTGGATCATGTATAAAGCATAGAGAGCTTGATAAGATTCGGGTTATGCTTGCTTTTGGGAAGAAAATGAATGACTAGTATGATGTTGAAAAGGATAAAATTTAGTTCGTGATTTTTGGAAGAAAATGAATGACGAGTATGATGTCGGGCCGTGATGTGACTTAGCTTCGGTGGCTTTGGAAGAAAATGAATGACGAGTATGATTCAGAGAAGGACAAAATTTTGTTCGTGCTTTTGGGAAGAAAATGAATCACGAGTATGATGCTGACAAGCACATAATTTAGTTTCTTGTTTTTGGGAAGAAAATGAATGACGAGTATGATGCTGACAATGACTGAATTTAGTTCGTGTTTTTGGGAAGAAAATGAATGATGAGTATGATGCTGACAAGGACATAATTTAGTTCGTGCTTTTTTTAAGAAAATGAATGACGAGTATGATACAGACAAGGGCAGAATTTAGTTCGTGCTTTCGGGAAGAAAATGAATAACGAGTATGATTCTTACAAGGACATAATTTACTTCATGCTTTTGGGAGATTTCTCCAGGTTAATAAAGCCTACCATGCACAACCTCATAATGAAGTAGAGCACCATGATTAATTCCACTATCTCAAGTTGAACCAAAGAATGTGGAGGCATTGCAAGGTAGGTGGTACGTGGATCATATATAAAGCACAGAGAAATTGATAAGATTCAGCCTGTGCTTGCATTTGGGAAGAAAATGAATGACGAGTATGATGCTGAATAAGATATAATTTAGTCCGTGATCTGGAAGAAAATGAATGATGAGTATGATGCTGACAAGGACTGAATTTTGTTCGTGCTTTTGGGAAGAAAATGAATGACGAGGATGATGCTGAAAAGGACATAATTTAGTTCGTGCTTTCGGGAAGAAAATGAATGACGAGTATGATGCTAACAAGGACATAATTTAGTTCGTGCATATGGGAAGAAAATGATTGACGAGTATGATGCTGACAAGGAAATAATTTAGTTCGTACTTTTGGGAATAAAATGGATGACGAGTATGATGCTTAGAAGGAAATAATTTAGTTCGTGCTTTCAAAAGGAAATTGAATGACGAGTATGATGCTGACAGCGACAGAATTTAGTTCATGCTTTTGGGATTAAAATGAATGACGCGTATGATGCTGGCAAGGACATAATTTAGGTCGTGCTTTTGGAAGGTTTCACCAGGTTAATCAAGCCTACCATGGACAACCTCATATCCAAGTAGAGCACCATAATTAATTCCTCTCTCATGTTTAACCAAGGAATGTAGAGGCATTTCAAGGTAGGTGGTACGTGGATCATATATAAAGCATAGAGAGATTGATAAGATTCAGCCTGTGCTTGCTTTTGGGAAGAAAATGAATGACGAGTATGACGCTCTTAAGGACATAATTTAGTTCGTGCTTTTTGGAAGAAAATGAAAGACGAGTATGATACTTACAAGGACATAATTTCGTTCGTGCTTCTGGGAAGTTGATAGAGAAGAAAAGAATTTAGTTCATGCTTCTGGGGAAAAATGAAATTACGAGGCAATGTCGACACAAGGACAAAATTTAGATAGTGTGCTTTAGGAAGAAATGAATCACGAGTATGATGTCAATAGGATGATATTATAGTTCGTGGTTGGGAAGAAAATGAATGACAAGTATGATAGCCGAGATAAAGGACGTAATTTAGTACGTGTTGGAAGAAAATGAAAGACTAGTATGATGCTGACAAGTGACATAATTTATTTTTGCGCTTTTTGGAAGAAAATGAATAGATTTGTGCATGATACCGGGAGCAAGGACAGAATTTTGTTCGTGCTTTTAGGAAGAAAATGAATGACTAGTATGATGTCGACATGACATATTCTCTCAAAATCATATATATAGCAACATCAACAAATAGGGCATTGCCTTGAGGTTTCTCCAGGTTAATCAAGCCTACCATGCACAACCTTATATCCAAGTAGAGCACCATGATTCAATTCCACTCTCTCAAGTTGAACCAAGGAATGTGGAGGCATTGCAAGGTAGGTGGTACGTGGATCATGTATAAAGCATAGAGAGCTTGATAAGATTCGGGTTGTGCTTGCTTTTGGGAAGAAAATGAATGACTAGTATGATGCTGAAAAGGATAAAATTTAGTTCGTGATTGAAGAAACAACACAGTATGATGCCGGCCGTGAGCGTAATTTAGTTCGGTAGCTTTTGGGAAGAAAATGAATGACAAGTATAATGCTGAATTTGAATTAATTTAGTTGGTGCTTTTGGGAAGAAAATGAATGACGAAAAGGATGCTAACAAGACAAAGATTTGGTTTGTTTTGTGGAAGAAATGAATACTCGATTATGATGTCGGATACTGACATCATTTGGGCTTCGTTTTTAAAGAAAATGAATGACGAGTATGATACCGACAAGGATGTAATTCTGTCTATGCTTTGGGAAGAAAATGAATGACGAGTATGATGTCGATAAGGGCATAATTTAGTCACGCTTTTGTGAAGAAAATGAACACGAGGATGATCGATAAGGACATAATTTTGTTCACGCTTTTGGAAAGAAAATGAATCACGAGTATGATGCTGACAAGTACATTATTTAGTTCGTGCTTTTGGGAAGAAAATGAATGACGAGTGTGATGCTGAGAAGGAAATAATTTAGTTCATGCTTTCAAAAGGAAAATGAATGACGGTGCCTGGAGGCCGATATCGATTAATTTAGTTCGTGCTGGGAGGTTTCTCTAGGTTAATCAAACCTACAATGCACAACCTCATATCCAAGTAGAGCACCGTGATTAATTCCACTGTCCCAAGTTGAACAAAGGAATGTGGACGCATTGCAAGGTAGATGGTACGTGGATCATATATAAAGCATTGAGAGATTGATAAGATTCAGCCCCTACTTGCTTTTGAAAACAAAATGCACGACAAGTATGATGTTGACAACGACATAATTTAGTTCGTGCTTTTGGGAGGTTTCTCCTGTGTTACCAGCCTAACATGCACAACCTCATAACCATGTAGAGCATCATGATTAATTCCACTCTCTCAAGTTGAGCCAAGGAATGTGGAGGCATTGCAAGGTAGGTGGTACGTGGATCATATATAAATCACAGAGAGATTGATAAAATTCAGCTTGTTCCTTCTTTTGGGAAGAAAATGAATGACAAGTATGATGCTGAAAAGGATGAAATTTAGTTCGGTGATTTTTGGAAGAAAATGAATACAGTATGATGTCAATAAGGAAAGCAATTGCTCGTGCTTTTGGCAAGAAATGAATGACGAAAGTATGGAAACACAAGGACATAAATTAGTTCGTGGCTTCGGGAAGAAAATGAATGGATTGAGACGATAGTCGATAAGACATAATTTAGTTCTATGTTATTGGAAGAAAATGAATGACGAGTAAGGTCGACAAGAATTGAATTTAGTCCGTGCTTTGGAAGTAAATGAATGACGCAGATGCCTGCAGGTGAAATAATTTAGTTCAGGCTTTCAAAAGGATAATGAATGATATGTATGATGTCGACAAGGAAAGAATTTAGTTCAGGTTGGGAAGAAAATGAAAGACGAGTATGATGTTGATAAGGATAATATTTAGTTCATGCTTTTGGGAGGTTTCTCCAGGTTAGTCAAGCCTACCATGCACAACCTGATATCCAAGTAGAGCACCATGCTTAATTCCTCTCTCTTAAATTGAACCAAGGAATGTTAAGACATTGCAGCTCTTAGGTGCACGTGGGATCATATATAAATGAGAGATTGATAAGATTACATGTGCTTTCTTTTGGGAAAAAAATGAATGGAGAGTATGATGTTGAAAAGCATGAAATTTATTCGTTCTTTTTGGAAGAAAATGAATGACGAGTATGATGCTGACTAGGATATTTTTGTTCGCGCTTTTGGGAAGAAAATGAATGACAAGTATGAAGCTGACAAGGACATAATTTTGTTCGTGCCTTTGGGAAGAAAATGAAAGACGCAGTATGATGCGGACAAGGATGTAATTTCGTTTGTGCTTTTTGGAAGAAATGAAAGACGATATTGATGTTGACAAGCAATGCACTTAGTTCATGCTTCGGGGTAGAAACGAATGACGAGTATGATGCCGACAAGACCAAATTTAGCTCAGGTTGGGAAGAAAACGAATGACGAGTATGATGATGACAAGGATAAAATTTGTCTGCAGCTTATAGGAAGAAAATGATCGACGTATGATGCCGACTTGAGACGACTTAGTTCGTTTCGGAAGAAAAAATGCCCGAACGAAGAGTATGACGGTCAAGAATATAAATTTAGTTCAGGCTTTTTGAAGAAAATGAACAATGAGTATGATAATCGCAAGGAAAGAATTTAGTTCGTGCTTTTTGGAAGAAAATGAATGAGGAGTATGATGCCGACAAGGGGCATAATTTATTTGCGGTTGAGGTTTCGTAGGTTCATCGGTTTATCATGCACAACCTCATATCCAAGTAGAGTACCATGATTAATTCCACTCTCTCAAGTTGAACCAAGGAATGTTGAGGCATTGCAAGGTAGGTGGTACCTGGATCATATATAAAGCACAGAGAGATTGATAAGATTCAAATTTCAGGCTTAGTTTTTGGGAAGAAAATGAATGACTAGTATGATGCTGAAAAGGATAAAATTTAGTTTGTGATTTTTGGAAGAAAATGAATGACGAGTATGATGCTGGCTGTGACAGAATTTAGTTCGTGCTTTTGGGAAGAAAATGAATGACGAGTATGATGCTGAATTTGAATTAATTTAGTTCGTGCTTTTGGGAAGAAAATGAATGACGAGTATGATGCTAACAAGGACAGAATTTGGTTTGTGTTTTGTGGAAGAAAATGAATGACGATTATGATGCTGACAAGGACATCATTTAGTTCGTTCTTTTTGGAAGAAAATGAATGACGAGTATGATACTGACAAGGACAGAATTTAGTTCATGCTTTTGGGAAGAAATGAATGAATTTTAGTATGATGTCGATGAAGGGCATAATTTAGTTGGCGCTTTTGTGAAGAAAATGAATGGACGAGGATGATGTCGATAAGACATAATTTTGTTCTACGCTTTTGAAAGAAAATGAATCACGAGTATGATGTGCCGATGGGTACATTATTTAGTTCTCGTATGGGGAAGAAAAACATCGACGAAAGTGTGATGCCGAGAAGGAAATAATTTAGTTCATGCTTCAAAAGGAAAATGAATGACGAGTTTGATGTCGATATTTATTTAATTTAGTTCATAGTTGGGAGGTTTCTTAGTTAATCAAACCTACCATGCAATAAATCCATATCCAAGTAGAAAGCACCGTGATTAATTCTCTCCCAAGTTGAACAAAGGAATGTGGACGATCAGAAGGTAGGTGGCACGTGGATTGTATAAAGCATTGAGAGATTGATAAGATCTGCATTCTTACTTGCTTTTGGAAAGAAAATGCGTACGACAAGTATGATGTTGACAAACGACATAATTTAGTTCGTGCTTTTGGGAGGTTTCTCCAGGTTAATCAAGCCTAACATGCACAACCTCATAACCATGTAGAGCATCATGATTAATTCCACTCTCTCAAGTTGAACCAAGGAATGTGGAGGCATTGCAAGGTAGGTGGTACGTGGATCATATATAAATCACAGAGAGATTGATAAAATTCAGCTTGTTCCTTCTTTTGGGAAGAAAATGAATGACAAGTATGATGCTGAAAAGGATGAAATTTAGTTCGTGATTTTTGGAAGAAAATGAATGGCGAGTATGATGCTGACAAGGAAAGAATTTCGTTCGTGCTTTTGGCAAGAAAATGAATGACGAGTATGGTACTGACAAGGACATAAATTAGTTCGTGCTTCTGGGAAGAAAATGAATGACGAGGATGATGCTGACAAGGAGATAATTTAGTTCTTGCTATTGGGAAGAAAATGAATGACGAGTATGTTGCTGACAAGAATTGAATTTAGTCCGTGCTTTTGGGAAGTAAATGAATGACGAGATGCTGAGAGAGAAATAATTTAGTTCGTATTTCAAAATATAATGAATGACATGTATGATGTCGATGTTGAAAGAATTTAGTTCGTGCCTTTGGGAAGAAAATGAAAGAGGAGTATGATGTTGATAAGGATAATATTTAGTCTATGCTTTGGATTTCCTCCGTGTTGGGCCAAGCCTACCATGCACAACCTGATATCCAAGTAGAGCACCATGCTTAATTCCTCTCTCTTAAATTGAACCAAGGAATGTTAAGACATTGCAATGTAGGTGGTACGTGGATCATATATAAAGCTCGGAGAGATTGATAAGATTAAGCATGTGCTTTCTTTTGGGAAAAAAATGAATGGAGAGTATGATGTTGAAAAGCATGAAATTTATTCGTTCTTTTTGGAAGAAAATGAATGACGAGTATGATGCTGACTAGGATATTTTTGTTCGCGCTTTTGGGAAGAAAATGAATGACAAGTATGAAGCTGACAAGGACATAATTTTGTTCGTGCTTTTGGGAAGAAAATGAAAGACGAGTATGATGCTGACATGACGTAAATTTCTCGTTTGTGCTTTTGGAAGAAAATATATATTGTGGTTGATGTTGACAAGGCTGCACTTAGTTCATGCTTTGGGTAGAAATGAATGACTAGTATGACGTATTGCGACCAAATTTAGTTCGTGGCTGGGGTGTTGTCGAATGACGAAAAGGAGGTCGGCATGATAAAAATTTAGTTCCTGGCTTATGTGAAGAAAATGATCGACAGCATGATCGACGGTGGATGCACTTAGTTCGTGTTTCCGGAAGAAAATGAATGAAGAGTATGACGGCTAAAGAATATAAATTAGTTTCGTGCTTTTTGAAGAAAATGAATGGACGAGTATGATAATCGTCAAGGAAAGAATTTTAGTTCGTGCTTTTGGAAGAAAATGAATGAGGAGTACATGATGGCCGATGCGCAATTTACTCGTGCTTTTGGAGTTTCGGTAGGTTCATCGCTTCATCATGCACAACTCATATCCGCGTAGAGTACCGCGATTATCATCCACTTCAAGTTGAACCAAGGAATGTTGGTGCATTGCAAGGTAGGTGGTACTGATCATATATAAAGCACAGAGATTGATAAGATTCATCAGGTTGCTTTTGGGAATAACATGAATGACGAGTATGATGCTGAAAAGGAAAAAATTTAGTTCGTGATTTTAAAATGAATGACGAGTATGATGCTGACAAGGACAAAATTTAGTTTGCGCTTTTGAAAGAAAATGAATGACGAAAAGGAGTCATAAGGATGAAATTTAGTTCGTGATTTTTGAAGAAAATGAATGGGCTTGTGATGATGCCGAAGTGTGGCGATGAATTTAGTTCGTGGCTTTTGGCAAAGAAATGAATCACTTAGTATATGGTGTAATCGATAAGGACATAATTTAGTTCATGTTTTTGGGAGTTTTCACGTTATGAACCCTACCATGCACAACCCGACATTCAAGAAAAATATTAATTTTCCAAAAGCCTTCTCGCAATCCCCTGAGTCAACCAAGGAATGTAACATTGCAATGTGTGGTACTGGATCATATATATGTGCCACCCGAGAGATTGATAATATTCAAAAGATGTGTTTCAAGTTGGGAAGAAAATTAATTCTCGAGAGTATGACGTCGAAAAGATGAAATTTCCAGTCTATTCTTGAAGAAAACAGAATGACTAATTATGATGGCCGACTAGAGCAGATTTGTTCGTACGCTTTCGGGAAGAAAATGAATGACGAGTATAATGCTGACAAGGACATAATTTTTTTTCGTGCTTTTGGGAAGAAAATGAAAGACGAGTATGATGCGGACAAGGACAGAATTTTGTTCGTTCTTTTGGGAAGAAAATGAATGACGAGGTTGATGCTGACAAGCACAGTATTTAGTTCATGCTTTTCGGAAGAAAATGGAACGACGAAAAGGATGTCGA
Organism: Tetrastigma voinierianum; assembly: GCA_016808115.1. Taxonomy (NCBI): domain Eukaryota; kingdom Viridiplantae; phylum Streptophyta; class Magnoliopsida; order Vitales; family Vitaceae; genus Tetrastigma; species Tetrastigma voinierianum. The sequence goes on from JAEQBH010000605.1 coordinate 66,231, forward strand.
CTAGACAAAATTTAGTTCATGCTTGAAGAAAATGAATGACGAAAAGGATACCGACAAGGACAAATTTAGTTCAAAGCTTATGGAAGAAAAATGAATTACTGCAGTATGTTGGTCGACATATGACAGATTTAGTCCATGTTTCTTGGAAGAAAATGAATAACGAGTATGATGCTGACAAGGATATAATTTAGTTCATGCTTTTCGGAAGAAAATGAATGACGAGTATGATACTGACAAGGAAAGAATTTAGTTTGTGCTTTTTGGAAGAAAATGAATACGGATTATGATGCTCACAAGGGCATAATTTACTTCGTGCTTTTTGGAGGTTTCTGTAGGTTAATCAAGCCTACCATGCACAACCTCATATCCAAGAAGAGCACCGTGGATTAATTCACCTTCCTAAGTTGAACCAAGGAATGCTGAGGCATTGCACTAGGTGGTTTTAGATCATATATGTGCTACGCAGAGATTGATAAGATTCAACCTCAGGTTGCTTTTGGGGAAGAAAATGAATGACGAGCATAGATGTCGAAAAGGAAAATTTAGTTCGTGATTTTTGGAAGAAAATGAATGATGATTATGATGTGGAAAGGACAAAATTTAGTTCGCGCTTTTGAAAAAGAAAATGAATGACTAGTATGATGTCAAAAAGGATGAAATTTAGTTCGTGATTTTGAAGAAAATGAATGGCGAGTATGATACTGACAAGGACAGAATTTAGTTCGTGCTTTTAGCAAGGCAAAATGAATGACGTAGTATGGTAATCGACAAGGACATAATTTAGTTCGTGCTTGGGAAGAAATGTGAATGGACGGGATGATACGATAAGGACATAATTTAGTTCATGCTTTTTGGAAGAAATGAATGACGAGTATGATGATGACAAGAATTGAATTTAGTTCGTGCTTTTGAGAAGTAAATGAATGACGTAAAGATGATGTCAGTAGAAATAATTTAGTTCAGGTTTCAAAAGGATAATGAATGGACAAGTATGGCGTCAGATAAAGTGATAGAATTTAGTTCGTGCTTTTGGGAAGGAAATGAAAGACGAGTATGATGCTGATAAGGACATAATTTAGTTCATGCTTTTGGGAGGTTTCTCCAGGTTAGTCAAGCCTACCATGCACAACCTGATATCCAAGTAGAGTTAACTACGTCTAATTCTCTCTCAAGTTGAGCCAAGGAATGTTAAGACATTGCAATGTAGGTGGTACGTGGATCATATATAAAGCATGACGAGATTGATAAGATTAAGCATGTGTTTTCTTTTGGGAAGAAAATGAATGACGAGTATGATGCTGACTAGGACAGATTTTTGTTCACGCTTTTGGGAAGAAAATGAATGACAAGTATGATGCTGACAAGGACATAATTTTGTTCGTGCTTTTGGGAAGAAAATGGTAGACGAGTATGATGCTGACAAAGACGCACTCCTCGTCGTGATTTTTGAAGAAATGAAAGACGAGGTTGATGTTAACAAGCACAGAAATTAGTTCATGCTTTTGTGAAGAAAATGAATGACGAGTATGATGCTGACAAGGACCAAATTTAGTTCGTGCTTTTGGGAAGAAAATGAATGACGAGTATGATGCTGACAAGGATAAAATTTAGTTCGTGCTTATTGGAAGAAAATGAATGACGAGTAAGGATCGATGCGATGCACTTAGTTCGTGGTTTCATTGAAGAAAATGAACGACGTAGTATGATGCTTGAAGGATCTCCGACCCTGATTAACCTCATGAACCCGAGGGGAACTCTCCCAAGACTCCAATGGATATAGAAACTTTTTCCTTAAAATCACAAATAAAATCCATGGAGCGAACCCCCTTACAATCTTTAACATATTTTTAGAAAATAAATAATGCGGAAGCGAAGTGATAAATTTTTTTTTTCCTTTTCTTTGTTTTTCGACTGGGATTTTTCTTTATAAAATCGTAGTTTCCTCTCGTTTTCTGACTTTCCCAAATTTACAAACCCGATAAAAGACATTTAAAAACACTTATAAACTTCAATTTTTTTATACTTCCATATTAGGACTTCGTCCATAACCCAATCAACACGGAATATACATACATATATACGTATTTACTTCCAAATCATCAAAACATTCAAACCCTCTTAAATTCCATGCACATTTTTATCAGCATTTTGGGCTTGAGCCGACTTAAGCCGACCGCCACGTGACTCATCTCCACTGAAAGGATCAAAGCCCACGTAGTTCCTTTTTCAACTTTATACATATATATATACATAAACAAAATATTCAACATAAAACAATATGCAAAATTATATATACAATGAAATTCACAAATGTCGTTCTCATCAATGGCTCAATTAATCGCATTGTGAGGGTCCTCTATCTACACTGCCTTGGTCCCAAAATGTTTTGAAAACACATGGAAAAGAATGAGCTTAAAGGAGCCCAAAGAGTGTACATTTTCATTAAATAACATTTTCGTGATATACCAAAATAATACATACTTATCCAACTAAAATCCATTTATACCTTAAACATTTATGCCTTAAACTTTCTTCAATAAATACTTATACCATTAAAATCAAATTTTTATGCTTTCAAACATTTTATGCCTTAAACTTCCTTTCAATAAATACTTATACATTTAAAATCCATTTATGCTTTGAAACATTTATACCTTAAACCCTTATTTTTCCTTCTAATACATACTTATACAATTAAACTGCTTATACCTTAAACTTTCTTTCTTCTTCTTTCCCTTCCGATGGAACCCAGGAAATAAACACACCGAATTGGGGCTTCCTGCACGACTAGCAAGGAGGGACAACATTATTCCGCCATAACCACTATGCCGAGAAACTCACGCTGCATAGGGTTCCAGCCATAGCACCTTATCACGTGTAAGGATATTACTCTAGACACCTAATTCCCTCCCCGCTTAAGAACTCCATAACTTTTACTCCCTCTAAATCCTTACACGCTTAAGGTACTTACCGGGACATCAACATAATAAATATATGGGGTTAGGGTAACCATCAAGAAACATTTATCAAAAGCATTTATAAATCCATTTAAATCCTTTACTTTATCATGAAAACTCATATATATATATGCAAATATACATATGCATTCTTTACACGTTTAACCATAAATGCTCAACATATGCATACATATATAATTTAATATAAATATATATATATGGCTGATGCAAGATAAACATGTACATTTAATTTTCATTTACATCAAAAAACCTTTTCATTTAGGCAATATAACATTTACATTAAACTTTTCATTTTAATACATCAAAATCGCTCACTTTAAACTCAATTTGCAAACATCATTTACATCACGCTCACCGCTCAATCCCGCTTTGCTTCCCTGGAGTTCCCTCTGGTCCGAGATAGTCCTTTTCACCTTTTCCAAGAAACACACCACACAACGTAAGTACTCCATTTAATCCACCATAAACACTCATTCTATATTCTGTTCCTCTAGGAATCTATTTACTTAGGAATTGAATCAATCCAATCGGATCATCCAAACTAAAGTTATGGCATTTTTCATGCCAACTAGTCATTTTACCTCGATTTTTCTAGTGACAGTTTGTATTACTCATTTTTCCGAGGTCTTGACTTCATATTTTAAGACACTATGTCCTTATACTCATTTAAAGTTAAGGTGCTAAGGGTTCTTAATTCAATTAAATCACCCACCTGGAGCAATCAAACTACCTTTACGTCCAAATGAACTGGCTAATCTATGTTCAAAACTGAACCAGAATTTGGCTTGCACATGGTCCCTACTTTGAGTAAATTTTTAGGCTACATAGGATCAGAATTTCCATGATACCTTCTTTTCTAAGTTTTGTTCTCCTTCAAGTCTATATTTTACGTAGCCACTAAATCACTCAAATCGGATCAAAATTACAAGTTATGGCCAAAATACCAAAACTGGTCAAAACAGAAAACAGGACATTTCCTGTACTGAGACCCGCCATAAAAACTGACCAAAATGTGCTCTCTCTTCCATTTTTTTTTCTTTCACTTCAAACACTTAAATCATGCATTATACCCATTTCAACATAAACACACACACCAATTATCAAACCCTAACTTACTCACTTGATTTTGTCAAAACCTCAACCTAAACCATGACTTTCTCAATTGATATTAAATTCAGCACCATTAAACCTTAAATATCATCAATTTAACATCCATACCAGAATTTAAGACATTAAACATGAAAACATCGTAAACCCTAAACTTTCCCCACCATGAAACTTACTTGTTTCTTGAGTTTCTTTGGCCTCCTGATTACCACTTGAAGATCTTCAAAAGCTTGAAAACAAAGAAAACTCACCTCCCAACTTGATTTCTCCTTTCTTCCTCTTTCTCCTTTCCTCCCTTTCTTTCTCTTTTCCTCTTTCTCTCTCCTTCCTCATACGTGATCTCTCTATTTGGAGACTAAACTTAATTTTGCTTTAAATCTAAACTTTCCAAATTACCCTTAAGTCAGTAACTTAATTGGTTATTGTGCGAATTACCTTTTGAACTATAAGCCTCTCATAGGTCCATTTTTATGAGACCCAAGTTTGTCATTTACTCCATTATTTAAATCTGTAACTTAGCCACAAGAAAGATTTTGATTGGCTAGTACAATTAAATATCTCCATTATAGCAGATTTATCTCCGCTTCGCTTAATTGCTTTTATATCGATTATATGTCAAAATATTCTATGGTCGCCTATATTTAAATTTGAACATAAAATATCTCTAATCCAAATCCTTCACAAGTGAATTTCAGTTCGAAATCACCGAAATCGGATTTAATATTAGTAACCTGTAATTCCTGACAATATCGTGATATTAATTCGAATTATGCTCTGATCACCCGAAACTATCCAAACTGACTGGCTTCAATTTTTATTTCATTAAGTAGACTCTATGATATAGCATTCGACATTGCATTTTTTCGCCCACTTCCAAAAAATTTCAACGCAGCTTCCCAAATTTCCATCCCGGAAATCACTATTCACTTAAATCTCCAATTCTCTTCTAAATATCAGTTCAAAGTCATAGGAACTGAAATTTCTTAAAAATTCCTTTTGCAAACCCCTCCATCCGGATAAAATAAGAAAAATCACTATTCCTTAGGGCACCCGACATAATTTTCGAAAATTTTCACTTTATGCCCAAATGATCGTCCTGAGCGTTTAAATTTAATCTACCCTCATTTCCTATCACTGGACTCCTTAATCGCTCAAAACTACTATTATAACATTCAACTGGGCTGGTTTACAATCACCCCTCTTCCTTATAAAAATTTCGTCTCGAATTAAAACATCAGAAAGAGATGGGAATAATACCTCTTCATTTGCTCCTCATGTCCACACGTAGTTTCTTCACGATGACTCCTCCACAATACCTTCACCAAATGGACAGCCATAAGGTAACTTGCTCGACTGGCCGAGGATCTGCATCGTTCTTCGTATGTCAAGCACTGTGATTCCACTGGTTGCTTTGTCAATACATGTGGAAGGGTCTGTAGCAGGCTATGATCATAGAAACATGGAAAACATCGTGAACGCGATCGAGGCTCGATGGCAATTCCAATCGATATGCCACCTCCCAACTCTAAACAATCTTCAGATGGTCCAATATACCGGACTCAAACTTTTCCACGCTTTCCCAAATCTTAAGACGCCCTCCATGGGGAAATCCTCAAAATACCATATCCCCACCTCTCGAACACTAGGTCCCTTACGGCGATTATTCGTGATAACTTTCTCATTTGGGCTAGAAATTCTTTTCTGTACTATCCCTTTCTAATCCGACTCTATCATTAAGTCACTGACAATTTTCCTGACTCACTTCCTTTCACCTACTCTCATCCCAACATAATTGAGTTCAAGATTTCATTCCATAAAGAGCCTCATAAGGAGCCATACCAATACCGGCAGATAATCAAGTATTATGCCAACTCCATTAGTAGTGTTCCTTAGTGGTATGATACATCTTCAGACTTCCCTGACAGTGATGATGTTTAAGGAACGGGCTTCCTCCATAATCTCTCTCCTCCTCACATCACCCACATCCTGCAGACATAACCTCTCGCCCCATGACCACGGCATTCATCCCTCTCTCAATGATAAATCTCCTGCTCCAGACTTTACTTCACCTCCCCCACCTCACTATCCGTGGATCCCGACCCAAAGTTCTCTAACTCGTTTATCAATACAAAGACGTGACATGAAATGTAGCCACCGTTGCTCTCTGACCATCAGCCCAGCCACACCCAAGGACCTCAATTCTATGAGTCGAGGAAGAAGATGCACGGCCTCGCGCGAGTAGGGAACTCATGGGTCTCCTACTAAGAGCATCCGTTACCACGTCGCCTCTTCAGGATACATTCAATGGCACATTCATAACTTTGATCAGTCACAACTGCATCTCCCTCTTCTGTTCGCTTCCTTCGTAAATAGATACACGCAAGCTCTTATAACTGCAAAACCTACTGTGTACTCCATATAAGCACGCCCTCCATATCCACAAGGCAAATGCTACCGCGCGCGCTCAAGGTCGCAGGGGGAAAATTTCCGTCTCATGCTCTTCCAATCGCTTGTAGCTAGCTATGCAATCACCTTGTCATTCCGGTGACAACATAACTACCATGCCTAAAGTATCAAGCAATACACCCGCAGCTCATCCCGCCCCGATGGAAATGTGAGTACTAGAGCTAGGACCAAATCTCCTTTTCAATCTATCAAAATCACGACAAGCCCCACCATAAAACTGCCTCTTTCATTAATCTACCAAAGGTGCCGCTATCCCAAAAATCCCTCAACCAACTTATTAAGGCATTAACCTCGCCAAACCTGCAGTTCCTTATCTCCTCGTAACACTCGCAGGAGGCTCAATTCACATAGCTCGACCTTCCGCTGACCTACCGACACCACCTTCCAGTAAACCATGTGGTCCCAAAAGGCGACATCATTGAGCCAAAACTCGACACTTAATGTAGTTCGTATATAACCATGTTCAAAATGTTTGCGTGAATCATCCTCAAATGTCTCTGATGTTCTCTCTCCACCGCTCCCGAATAGATCATATCTTCCATAAATACGATAAATAAACTGATCTAAGTAAGGCCTAAAAATCTCGCTCATGAGATCGATAAAAGCTTACCGGGGCAGGCTCGTAAGTCCAAAATGGCATTTAATTAGAAACTCAAAATGCCCGCACTGGTTCTGGCCGCTGCCTGGGAACATCCTCATCATAAAGTCTCACTTTATCCAATTCGCCTCCAATTAAATCAAGACTCATGACAACACTGCAAGCCTTAAATCAAGCCACAAGATCCTAAAGTGAAAAAACCTATAATGCCTCTTTACCTAGCAAAAATTACATTTATACCTTTAATCAATTCTTCTTCTTAAAACATTAATTCTAACATATTCCATTAGGCATTTAATCACTTCCAATTGATTAAATCAATGGAAACTCAACTTTTCCATACTTCTCCAAATGTGGTCAAATCTCATGTCACACATTCATAATTATTTCTTCAATTTTCCATTTTCTTTTCAACAAATTATATTTGATAATTCATCCCATGTCATTGATTTACTTAAACTAACCAAAACAAATGTCAATTAAACCCTTTCTTGGCCTAACCTCTTATCTCTATTTTCTATTCAACTTTTAATTCCATTAATTCCATTAATCTTTCAAAGGTTTCAAGTACTCAATCAAAGGTTTAGGTAAATAATCCATAAAATCCTAATAGCTTACTAGAACCTCCCTTTAAACCCACATCGACCAATTCGCTTCTCGTCCCGACTGTGAGCCCTGGATTTCAAACCCATGCTCCTCTCATCCCACTGCGCCTACCTCCGGTCGTATCGTGTGTGGATCGGCCGACGCGCATTTGGTGGGTCCTAATCACGGATTTAAGACCTGAGTAGCAAACCCTTCAAGCCATGATATGGACCTTGAAGTTTTTCCATTTTATCTTTATCATTGATTCAACTTTTCAATGATACATGACTAACTTCTCTTGATACACTTTATGGCATTTTCGGGAATAAGGACCTCATATCCTACACCGATTAATCTATCATTAGAATCGCCTTCTTCAAAAAAATTTTTTTTCAACAATCATTCACACCGATTCTCGAAATATCGATCTCCCATGTCCTCAATCGCTTCATCCGTTTCGAACCCGTGTAACATTATCATTTCCATGTTGAAGTAGTAATGTATTTTCATCTCGACTAATAGACTCCCATTCGACAAGTCTGATTTACAGTACATTAATATTCTCCTGTGGTGATGATGAGGGACTCTTCTTAAACATTCTACAATTTTTCCAACTTTTATATCTTTCACCACACTATTCTCCTATCCCTCCGATGAAATCTTTGAAATTAAAGTCCAAGACCTTTCGCTGCACCTTCCAACTCAAAAGATCTAGTATTATTTCCTATAAAATGAAACCCCAGATTTCTGGGTGGTGGTACTAATGCCTCGGGAGCTCTCCTAGCTCTGGCCTACGACGATCTGATTTTCTCTGAATCTAAATTCAATATGTCATGTAATGCATATATGATTTAAATCACATAAATAATTTATGCAATTTTAAAATAAACATTAAAACAATCATATGAACATAACATTTCAAATCTGGCACATTTTCAAAACCGTGGCTCGATACCACGCTGAAGGATCCCGACCCTGGACAACCTCATGAACCCGAGGGGATGCCTCCCAAGACTCCAATGGATATAGAAACTTTCCTTAAACTGTCAAATAAAATCCATGGAGCGAACCTTTACAATCTTTAACATATCTTAGAAAATAATGCGCAGCTATGATAAATTTTTTTTTCCTTTCTTTGTTTTTTCAAACATTCTACTTTTTTAAAATGGGCGTATTTCTGCTTTGACTTTCCCAAATTTAGATAAAACTCGATAAAAAGCATTTAAAAACACTTATAAACTTCACTTTATACTTCCATGTTAGGGACTTCATTCATAACCCAATCAACACAATATACATACATATACATTTGTTTACTTCAAATCATCAAAACATTCAAACCCAAATCTCCATGCACATTTTTATCAAAGCATTGGCCTGAGCCTGACTTAAGCCGACCGCCTACGCACTTTCATCCACTCTGAGGATCAAAGCCCACGAGTTCCTTTTCAACTTTATACATATACATATATACATAACAAAATATTCTATCACAAACAATATGCAAAATTATATATACAATGAAATCATGGGCCGTCGCCTCATCAATGGCTCGACTCTCATCGCATTGTGAGGGAATCCTACCACAAGACCTGCTCCTGGGTCCTCGAAATGTTTTGAAAACACATGTGAAAAGAATGATTTATAAAGGGAGCCTAGTTGAGTGTACATTTTCATTAAAATAACATTTTCAGTATATACCAAAATAATACATACTTATCCAACTAAAATCCATTTATACCTTAAACATTTATGCCTTAAACTTCTTTCTTTCAATAAATACTTATACCTTATTAAAATCAATTTATGCTTTGAAACATTTATGCCTTAAACTTCTTTCAATAAATACTATACATTTAAAATCCATTTATGCTTTGAAACATTTATACCTTAAACTTTGTATTCTTTCCTTTCTAATACATACTTATACAATTAAAACTGCTTATACCTTAAACTTTCTTTTCTTCTTTCTTCCTTCTGATGGAACCCAGGGAGCAAACACACCGAACAGTTTCCGGCACCGGGAACACGGTGAGTGGGTCAAACACATTCCGGGCCATAACCACTATGCCGGAGAAACTCACGCTTTGCATAGGGTTCCAGTCATAGCACTCCTATCACTTCTGTAAGGATATTACCTAGACACCTAATTCCCTCCCCGGCTTAGTAACCTATAACTTACCTCCTCTAAATCCTTACACGCTTAAGGTACCTCTACCGATATCACTATACGCTCATATATGGGGTTAGGTAAATCCATCAAAGAAACATTTATCAAAATACATTTATAAATCCATTTAAATCTTACTTTATCATGAAAACTCATATATATGCAAATACATATGCATTCTTACACGTTTTAGCCATAATGCCTTTTAACATATGCATACATATATAATTTAATATAAATATATATATATATTGATGCAAGATAAACATGTACATTAAATTTTCATTTACATCAAAACTTTTCATTTAGGCAATATAACATTTACATTAAACTTTTCATTTTAACATCAAAATCGCTCACTTTAAACTCAATTTTGTAAAACATCATTTTACACTCACAAACTTCACCGCTTCAATCCCGCTTGCTTCCGTTGAGTTCCTGCCTCAATCCGATAGTCCTTTTCACCTTTCCAAGAAAATCACAATTACACATTAACCATAATTTCCATTTAATCCACCATAAACACTCATTCCTATATTCTTATTCCTCTAGAATCTATTTTACTTAGGAATTGAACTAATCCACTTGATCATCCAAACTAAAGTTATGGCATTTTCATGCCAACTAGTCATTTTACCCGATTTTTCTAGTGACAGTTTGTATTACTTCATTTTTCCGAGGTCTTGACTTTATATTTTGACACTATGTCCTTATACTCATTTAAGCTAAGGTGCTAAGGGTTCTATCCCAATTGAATCACCCAATTCGGAGCAATCGAAACTCACTCTTATCTGGGGCCAACCTGTAAAGCACCTATGCCCAAAACTGGAACCAGAATTTGGCTTGCACATGGTCCTACTTGAGTAAATTTTTAAAGGTATAGGATCAGAATTTATGATACCTTCTTAAGTTTTGTTCTCCTTCAAGTCTATTTTACGTAGCCACTTAAATCACCTTCCACCGGATCAAATTATGTTATGGCCAAAATACTAAACTGTCAAAACAGAAAACAGGACATTTCCTGCACTGAGATCACGCCCAAAATCGACTGTAACGCGTTTCTCTTCCATTTTTTCTTTCACTCTAAACACTTAACCATGGTATTATACCCATTTCAACATAACACACACAATTCACTATCAAACCCTAACCCTACTCACTTGATTTTGTCAAAACCCTAATCCTAAACTATGACTTTTCAATTGATATTAAATTCAGCACCATTAAAACCTTAAATATCATCAATTTAACATCCATACCAGAATTTGGGTGACATTAAAATATGGAAAACATCAAACCCTAACTTTCCCACCATGAAAACTTACTTGTTTCTTGAGTTTTTGGCTCCTCTCTCTTGATTACCACTGAAGATCTCTTGAAGTTTGAAAACAAAGAAAACTCACCTCCCAACTCGATTTCTCTCCTTTTCTTCCTCTTTCTCCTTTTCTCCTCTTTCTCTTTCTCCCTCTCTCTCCTTCTCATACGTAGACCTCTATTTGGGAGAGACTAAACTCGCACTTTATTTCTTTTAAATTTCCAACTTTCCAAAATTACCCTTAAGTCAAAGAATTCAATTGTTATTGTAAAGTGAATTACCCTTTAATCCAAGCCTCTCATAGGTCCATTTTAGAGACCAAGTCATTTACCCATTATTTAAATCATAATCAGCCATTAAGAAAGATTTTGATTGGCTATACAATTAAATATCTCCATTATAGCACATTTTATCTCCGTTTTCGCCTTTACTGCTTTTATATCAGATTATATGTCAAAAATATTCTATGGTCGCTTCTATATTTAAATTTGAACATAAAATATTCTAACTAAATCCTTCACAGTTGAATTTCGTGCTCAAAATCACCGAAATCTGATTTAAAATCATTAAAACCCAGAATTTTACAATATCAGATATTACCCGAATTACTGCCTCTGATCACTCCTGAAACTATCCAAACTAGACTCCGCTTCACTTTATTTCAGTTTCAAGACTCTATGATATATTCTGACATTTTCGTGATTTTCGCCCACTTCGAAAAATTAATCGCAGTGCCCCAAATTTCAGTCCTGAAATCACTATTCACTTAAATCTCCAATTTTCTTCTAAATATCGCCCGTGTCATAGGAACCGAAATTTCAAAATTCCTCGCAAACCCCATCCGCATAAATAAGAAAACCACTATTCCTTGAAAAGGCACCCGATTACAATTTTCGAAAATTTTTCACTCTTATGCCCAAATGACGTCCTGTGAGCGTTTTAAATTCTAATCTACCCCTCATTTCATCATTGACCAAAGACCCCAGTCCCGGGTCTGTCAATCTCCGGGAGGCGAAAGGAACTCAGTGGGAATGAGGATATCCTATGAGTGAGCTTCCACCTGAAGGGTACCCATGAGGTGGTCACGAAGGGTGGGGGCCTCACAATGCTGACAAGGATATAAATTAGTTTGTGCTTTTTGGATGAAAATGAATTACGAGTATGATACTGACAAGGAAAGAATTTAGTTCGTTCTTTTTGGAAGAAAATGAATGAGGAGTATAATGCTGACAAGGGCATAATTTACTTCGTGCTTTTTGGAGGTTTCTGTAGGTTAATCAAGCCTAGCATGCACAACCTCATATCCAAGCAGAGCACCATGATTAATTCCACTCTCACAAGTTGAACCAAGGAATGTGGAGGCATTGCAAGGTAGGTGGTACCTGGATCATATATAAAGCACAGAGAGATTGATAAGATTCAGCCTCGTTGCTTGCTTTTGGGAAGAAAATGAATGACAAGTATGATGTCAAAGGAAAAAATTTGCCTTGTGATTTTTTGGACGAAATGAATGACCAAGATGATGTCGAGAAGGACAAAATTTAGTCTGGCGCTTTTGGAAGAAAATGAATGACGAAAAGGATGTCGATGCGATATAAATTAGTTTGTGCTTTTTGGATGAAAATGAATTACGAGTATGATACTGATAAGGACAGAATTTTGTTCGTGCTTTTGGGAAGAAAATGAATGACTAGTATGATGCTGACAAGGACATAATTTACTTCGTTCTTTTTGGAGGTTTCTCCAGGTTAATCAAGCCTACCATGCACAACCTTATATCCAAGTAGAGCACCATGATTCAATTCCACTCTCTCAAGTTGAACCAAGGAATGTGGAGGCATTGCAAGGTGTGGCATGGATCATGTATAAGGAGAGCTTGATAAGATCTCTGTGTCAGGTTTGCTTGGGAAGAAATGAATGACTAGGTATGATGCTGAAAAGGCTAAAATTTAGTTCGTGGATTTTCGAAGGAAATGAATGACGAGTATGATGTCGGCCAGATGTGACTTAGTTCGTGTTGGGAGAAAATGAATGATTGTGTATGATGTCAATTTGAATTAATTTAGTTGGTGCTTTTGGGAAGAAAATGAATGACGAGTATGATGCTAACAAGGACAGAATTTGGTTTGTGTTTTGTGGAAGAAAATGAATGACGATTATGATGCTGACAAGGACATCATTTAGTCTTCTGCTGCTCTTTTGGAAGAAATGAATGACGAGTATATGATAATCGACTAAAGGACATAATTTAGTTCATGCTTTTTGGGAAGAAAATGAATGACGAGTATGAGGTCGACAAGGCATGTTTATCGGGCGCTTTTGTGAAGAAAATGAATGACGAGGATGATGTTGACAAGGACATAATTTTGTTCACGCTTTTGGAAAGAAAATGAATCACGAGTATGATGCTGACAAGTACATTATTTAGTTCGTGCTTTTGGGAAGAAAATGTCGACGAAAGGATGTCGGTGAAGGAAATAATGAAGTTCATGCTTTCAAAAGGAAAATGAATGACGAGTTTGATGTCGACATTGGACAGGAATTAGTCTGTGTTGGGAGGTTTCTCTAGGTTAATCAAACCTACCATGCACAACCTCATATCCAAGTAGAGCACCGTGATTAATTCCACTCTCCCAAGTTGAACAAAGGAATGTGGACGCATTGCAAGGTAGGTGGTACGTGGATCATATATAAAGCATTGAGAGATTGATAAGATTCAGCCCCTACTTGCTTTTGGAAAGAAAATGCACGACAAGTATGATGTTGACAACGACATAATTTAGTTCGTGCTTTTGGGAGGTTTCTCCAGGTTAATCAAGCCTAACATGCACAACCTCATAACCATGTAGAGCATCATGATTAATTCCACTCTCTCAAGTTGAACCAAGGAATGTGGAGGCACAAGGTAGAGGCCGTGGATCATATATAACCACAGAGATTGATAAAATTCAGCTTGTTCCTCTCACACAAGAAAATGAATGACGAGTATGATGTCGAAAAGGATGAAATTTAGTCGTGGATTTTGGGAAGAAAATGAATGGCGAGTATGATGTCGGACATGAAAAGAATTTCGCTCGTGCTTTTGGCAAGAAATGAATGACGAAAAGAAAATGACATGACATAAATTAGTTCGTGCTTCGGGAAGAAAATGAATGACGAGGATGATTTACAAGGACATGAACAGTTCTTGCTATTGGGAAGAAAATGAATGACGAGTATGTTGTCGATGTTAGAATTGAATTTAAATTCGCGTTGGGAAGTAAATGAATGACGAGATGGCCGAGAAATAATACACTTAGTTCAGAAGCTTCAAGATAATGAACACATGTAAGGATGTCGTATGTTGAAAGAATTTAGTTCGTGGTTGGGGAAGAAAATGAAAGACAGTAAGATGTCGAGCAAGGGATAATATTTAGTTCATGCTGGAGGTTTCTCCAGGTTACCGTTTACCATGCACAACCCGTTATCCAAGTAGAGCACCATTTAATTCCTCTCTTAAATTGAACCAGAATGTTAAGACATTGCAATGTAGGTGGTAATGCATCATATATAAAGCTCGAGAGATTGATAAGATTAAGCATGTGCTTTTGGGAAAATGAATGGAGAGTATGACGCGAAAAGCATGAAATTTATTCGCTCTTTTGGAAGAAAATGAATGACGAAAAGGATCGAATTAGGATATTTTGTTCGCGCTTTTGGGAAGAAAATGAATGACAAGTATGAAGCTAACAAGGACATAATTTTGTTCGTGCTTTTGGGAAGAAAATGAAAGACGAGTATGATGCGGACAAGGACAGAATTTCGTTTGTGCTTTTTGGAAGAAAATGAAAGACGAGGTTGATGTTGACAAGCACAGAATTTAGTTCATGCTTTTGGGTAGAAAATGAATGACGAGTATGATGCTGACAAGGACCAAATTTAGTTCGTGCTTTTGGGAAGAAAATGAATGACGAGTATGATGATGACAAGGATAAAATTTAGTTCGTGCTTATAGGAAGAAAATGATTGACGAGTATGATGCTGACGAGGACAGAATTTAGTTCGTGTTTCTTGGAAGAAAATGAATGAAGAGTATGATGCTGACAAGAATATAAATTAGTTTGTGCTTTTTGGAAGAAAATGAATGACGAAAAGGATATCGCAAGGAGAATTTAGTTCGTGCTTTTTGGAAGAAAATGAATGAGGAGTATGATGCTGACAAGGGCATAATTTACTTCGTGCTTTTTGGAGGTTTCTGTAGGTTCATCAAGCCTATCATGCACAACCTCATATCCAAGTAGAGTACCATGATTAATTCCACTCTCTCAAGTTGAACCAAGGAATGTTGAGGCATTGCAAGGTAGGTGGTACTGACTGATATATAAAGCAGCCGTAGATTGATAAGATTCAGCCTGTGCTTGCTGGGAAGAAAATGAATGACTAGTATGATGCTGAAAAGGATAAAATTTAGTTCATGATTTTTGGAAGAAAATGATTGACGAGTATGATGCTGGCTGTGACAGAATTTAGTTCGTGCTTTTGGGAAGAAAATGAATGACAAGATAACCAATTGAATTAATTTAGAAGGTCGTGCTTTAAAGAAAATGAATGACGAGTATGATGCTAACAAGGACAAGACTTGGTTTGTGTTTCAGGGAGGAAAATGAATGACGATTATGATGCTGACAAGGACATCATTTAGTTCGTTCTTTTTGGAAGAAAATGAATGACGAGTATGATACTGACAAGGACAGAATTTAGTTCATGCTTTTGGGAAGAAAATGAATGACGAGTATGATGCTGACAAGGGCATAATTTAGTTGGCGCTTTTGTGAAGAAAATGAATGACGAGGATGATGTTGACAAGGACATAATTTTGTTCACGCTTTTGGAAAGAAAATGAATCACGAGTATGATGACAAGTATTGATTAAGGTTCGCTTGGGAAGAAAATGAATGACGAGTGTGATGCTGAGAAGGAAATAATTTAGTTCATGCTTTCAAAAGGAAAATGAATGACGAGTTTGATGCTGACATTGACAGAATTTAGTTCGTGCTTTTGGGAGGTTTCTCTAGGTTAATCAAACCTACCATGCACAACCTCATATCCAAGTAGAGCACCGTGATTAATTCCACTTCAAGTCAACAAAGGAATGTGGACGATCATATGTAGGTGGCACGTGGAGTATATGCTACTGAGATTGATAAAATTCAGCCCCTACTTGCTTTTGGAAAGAAAATGCACGTACAAGATGATGTTGACAACGACATAATTTAGTTCAGGCTTTCTTTGGGAGGTTTCTCCAAAAAGACCAAGCCTAACATGCACAACCTCATAACCATGAGCATCATGATTAATTCCACCTCTGCAAGTTGAACCAAGAATGTGGAGGCATTGCAAGGTAGGTGGTACAAGGATCATATATAAATCACAGAGAGATTGATAAAATTCAGCTTGTTCCTTCTTTTGGGAAGAAAATGAATGACGAGTATGATGCTGAAAAGGATGAAATTTAGTTCGTGATTTTTGGAAGAAAATGAATGGCGAGTATGATGCTGACAAGGAAAGAATTTCGTTCGTGCTTTTGGCAAGAAAATGAATGACGAGTATGGTACTGACAAGGACATAAATTAGTTCGTGCTTCTGGGAAGAAAATGAATGACGAGGATGATGCTGACAAGGACATAATTTAGTTCTTGCTATTGGGAAGAAAATGAATGACGAGTATGTTGCTGACAAGAATTGAATTTAGTCCGTGCTTTTGGGAAGTAAATGAATGACGAGATGCTGAGAGAGAAATAATTTAGTTCGTGCTTTCAAAAGGATAATGAATGACATGTATGATGCTGACAGTGAAAGAATTTAGTTCGTGCTTTTGGGAAGAAAATGAAAGACGAGTATGATGTTGATAAGGATAATATTTAGTTCATGCTTTTGGGAGGTTTCTCCAGGTTAGCCGCTTCTACCATGCACAGTCCCTGAGCATCTAAGTAGAGCACCATGCTTAATTCCTCTCTCTTAAATTGAACCAAGGGGAATGTTAAGACATTGCAAATGGTGGTGGCACGTGGATCATATATAAAGCTCCTGAGAGATTGATAAGATTAAGCATGTGCTTTCTTTCAAAAATGAATGAGAGTATGATGTTGAAAAGCATGAAATTTATTCTGCTCTTTTGGAAGAAAATGAATGACGAGTATGATGTCGACTAGATATTTTTTGTTCATTTGGAAGAAAATGAACGACAAGTATGAAGTCGATAAGGACATAATTTTGTTCAAGGAAGAAAATGAAAGACGAGTATGATGCTGACAAGGATGTAATTTCACAGAATGGAAGAAAATGAAAGACGAGAGTTGATGTCGGCTGCCACGTAATTTAGTTCTAGCTGTAGAAATGAATGACGAGTATGATGCCGATATGACCAAAATTTAGTTCGTGCTTTTGGGAAGAAAATGAATGACGAGTATGATGCTGACAAGGATAAAATTTAGTTCGTGCTTATAGGAAGAAAATGATTGACGAGTATGATGCTGAAGAGGATAGAATTTAGTTCGTGTTTCGTGGAAGAAAATGAATGAAGAGTATGATGCTGACAAGAATATAAATTAGTTTGTGCTTTTTGGAAGAAAATGAATGACGAGTATGATACTGTCAAGGAAAGAATTTAGTTCGTGCTTTTTGGAAGAAAATGAAGGAGGAGTATGATGCTGACAAGGGCATAATTTACTTCGTGCTTTTTGGAGGTTTCTGTAGGTTCATCAAGCCTATCATGCACAACCTCATATCCAAGTAGAGTACCATGATTAATTCCACTCTCAAGTCAACCAAGGAATGTCGAGGTATCGCAAGGTAGTGGCACTGGATCATATGTGCCACGTAGAGATTGATAAGAGATTCAAGTATGTGCTTGCTTTGGAATAAATACAATGACGAGTATGATAGCCGGTGCTGCAAAAATTTAGTTCGTGATTTTCGGTTTAAAATGAATGACGAGTATGATATGGCGACGCACTTAGCTCGCGCTTGGAAAGAAAATGAATGACGAGTATGATGCTGACAAGGATGAAATTTAGTTCGTGATTTTTTGAAGAAAATGAATGGCGAGTATGATGCTGACAAGGACAGAATTTAGTTCGTGCTTTTGGCAAGAAAATGAATGACGAGTATGGTACTGACAAGGACATAATTTAGTTCATGCTTTTGGGAGGTTTCTCCACGTTAGTGAACCCTACCATGCACAACCTGATATCCAAGTAGAGCAACATGATTAATTCCTCTCTCTCAAGTTGAACCAAGGAATGTGAAGACATTGCAATGTAGGTGGTACGTGGATCATATATAAAGCACGGAGAGATTGATAATATTCAGCATGTGCTTGCTTTTTGGGAAGAAAATTAATTTCGAGTATGATGCTGAAAAAGATGAAATTTAGTTCGTTCTTTTTGGAAGAAAATGAATTACCTAATATGATGTTTACTCAGATGATTTTTGTTCGCGCTTCGAAGAAAAATGAATAGACGAGTATGATGCCGATAAGGACATAATTTTTTTCGTGGTTTTGGGAAGAAAATGAAAGACGAAAAGAGCTGACAAGGATGTAATTTTGTTCAGGTTGGAAGAAAATGAATGACGAGGTTGATGCTGACAAGCACAGTATTTAGTTCATGCTTTTCGGAAGAAAATGAATGACGAGTATGATGCTGACTAGGACAAAATTTAGTTCATGCTTTTGGGAAGAAAATGAATGACGAGTATGATGTTGACAAGGACAAAATTTAGTTCAGGCTTATGGGAAGAAAATGAATGACGAGTATGTTGCTGACAAGGACAGATTTTAGTCCATGTTTCTTGGAAGAAAATGAATAACGAGTATGATGCTGACAAGGATATAATTTAGTTCATGCTTTTCGGAAGAAAATGAATGACGAAAAGGATAATCGACAAGGAGTGAATTTAGCTTGTGCTTTTTGGAAGAAAATGAATACTTGATTATGATGTCGATGCGCATAATTTACTTCAGGCTTTTGCTGAGGTTTCTCGTAGGTTAATCAAGCCTACCACATGCACAACCTCATATCCAAGAAGAGAATCAGATTCACCCCTAATTTCTCAAGTTGAACCAAGGAATGCTGAGGTATCAGACGGTAGTGGTTTGTGTGGATCATATATAGCGTAGAGATTGATAAGATTCAGCTCAGGTCATTGGGAAGAAAATGAATGACGAGTATGATGCTGAAAAGGAAAAAATTTAGTTCGTGATTTTTGGAAGAAAATGAATGATGATTATGATGCTGAAAAGGACAAAATTTAGTTCGCGCTTTTTGAAAGAAAATGAATGACGAGTATGATGCTGAAAAGGATGAAATTTAGTTCGTGATTTTTTGAAGAAAATGAATGGCGAGTATGATGCTGACAAGGACATAATTTAGTTCGTATGGCAAGAAATGAATGGATTTAGCAGGCAATCGATAGCGACATAATTTAGTTCGTGCTTTTGGGAAGAAAATGAATGACGAGGATGATGCTGCCAAGGACATAATTTAGTTCGTGCTTTTGGGAAGAAAATGAATGACGAGTATGATGATGACAAGAATTGAATTTAGTTCGTGTTGGGAAAATGAACGAATTTGTATATTTGCCGAGAAATAATTTAGTTCGTGCTTTCAAAAGGATAATGAATGACAAGTATGATGCTGACAGTGATAGAATTTAGTTCGTGCTTTTGGGAAGGAAATGAAAGACGAGTATGATGCTGATAAGGACATAATTTAGTTCATGCCGAGGTTTCTCTCCAAAGTTAGTCAGTTTCACCATGTGCATAACCCGATATCCAAGTAGAGCACCATGCTTAATTCCTCTCTCTCAAGTTGAACCAAGGAATGTTAAGACATTGCAATGTAGGTGGTACGTGGATCATATATAAAGCATGAAGAGATTGATAAGATTAAGCATGTGTTTTCTTTTGGGAAGAAAATGAATGACGAGTATGATGCTGACTAGGACAGATTTTTGTTCACGCTTTTGGGAAGAAAATGAATGACAAGTATGATGCTGACAAGGACATAATTTTGTTCGTGCTTTTGGGAAGAAAATGATAGACGAGTATGATGCGGACAAAGACATAATTTCGTTCGTGCTTTTTGGAAGAAAATGAAAGACGAGGTTGATGTTAACAAGCACAGAAATTAGTTCATGCTTTTGTGAAGAAAATGAATGACGAGTATGATGCTGACAAGGACCAAATTTAGTTCGTGCTTTTGGGAAGAAAATGAATGACGAGTATGATGCTGACAAGGATAAAATTTAGTTCGTGCTTATTGGAAGAAAATGAATGACGAGTATGATGCTGACAAGGACAGAATTTAGTTCGTGTTTGTTGGAAGAAAATGAATGACGAGTATGATGCTGACAAGGATATAAATTAGTTTGTGCTTTTTGGATGAAAATGAATTACGAGTATGATACTGACAAGGAAAGAATTTAGTTCGTGCTTTTTGGAAGAAAATGAATGAGGAGTATAATGCTGACAAGGGCATAATTTACTTCGTGGCTGGAGGTTTCGAGAAGACCAAGCCTAGCATGCACAACCTCTACATCCAAGCAGAGCACCATGATTAATTCCACTCTTGGCCAAGTTGAACCAAGGAATGTGGAGGCATTTTCAAAAGGTGTGGTACCTGGATCATATATAAAGCACAGAGAGATTGATAAGATTCAGCCTGTGCTTGCTTTTGGGAAGAAAATGAATGACAAGTATGATGCTGAAAAGGAAAAAATTTAGTTTGTGATTTTTGGACGAAAATGAATGACGAGTATGATGCTGAGAAGGACAAAATTTAGTTCATGCTTTTGGGAAGAAAATGAATGACGAGTATGATGTTGACAAGGACATAATTTTGTTCGACCTTTTTGGAAGAAAATGAATGACGAGGATGATGCTGACAAGGACATAATTTAGCTCGTGCTTTTGGGAAGAAAATGAATGACGAGTATGATGCTGACAAGGACATAATTTAGTTCATGCTTTTGGGAGGTTTCTTCAGGTTAGTCAACTCTACCATGCACAACATCCAAGTAGAGCACCATGATTAATTCCTTCGTTGAACCAAGGAATGGAATATCAGAATGTGTGGTACGTGGATCATATATAAAGCACGGAGAGATTGATAATATTCAGCATGTGCTTGCTTTTGGGAAGAAAATTAATTTCGAGTATGATGCTGAAAAGGATGAAATTTAGTTCGTTCTTTTTGGAAGAAAATGAATGACGAATATGATGCTGACTAGGACAGATTTTTGTTCGCGCTTTCGGGAAGAAAATGAATGACAAGTATGATGCTGACAAGGACATAATTTTTTTTCGTGCTTTTGGGAAGAAAATGAAAGACGAGTATGATTCGGACAAGGACACTCACTGCGGCTTTCTGGGAAGAAAATGAATGACGAGGCTGATGCCGCCAGCACACTTAGTCTGGCGTTTTTCAAGAAAATGAATGACGAGTATGATGCTGACAAGGACAAAATTTAGTTCGTGGTTTTGGGAAGAAAATGAATGACGAGTATGATGTTGACAAGGACAAAATTTAGTTCGGGGCTTATTGGAAGAAAATGAATCACGAGTATGATGCTGACAAGGACAGAATTTAGTTCGTGTTTCTTGGAAGAAAAATGAATTGACGCAGTATGATGTCGGCTGGGGCATATAATTTAGTTCGTGTTGAAGAAATGAATGATGAGTATCATACTGACAAGGAAAGAATTTAGTTGGTGCTTTTTGGAAGAAAATGAATGAGGAGTATGACGGATATGCATAATTTACTTCGCTTTTCGAGGTTCGTGTTAATCAAGCCTACCATGCACAACCTCATATCTCAAAGAAGAGTACCGTGGATTAATTCCAAATTTCCGTTGAACCATGAATGTGGAGGCATCGCACTGAGAGGTGTACGCGGACTTATATGTTAATGCAGAGATTGATAAGATTCAAAGTCGTGCTTGCTTTTGGGAAGAAAATGAATGACGAGTATGATGCTGAAAAGAAAATTTAGTTCGTGATTTTTGGAAGAAAATGAATGACGAGTATGATGCTGACAAGGACATAATTTAGTTCGTTCTTTTGGGAAGAAATGAATGACGAGTATGATGCTGACAAGGACAACATTTATGTAAAACCCAAACCTGATTGAATGTTATAATAGTAGTTTTCGAACTGATTAGAGGGCCAATGACAGAAACGAGGGTAGATTAGAATTGTAAATCCAGATTATTTGGGCATGGCAAAGTGAAATTTTTCTGGAAATTTTCACTGATGCCCTATGAATATGATTTTTCTTAATATATCTGTATGAGGGTTTGCAAAGAACGAAGAAATTTCGGCCTATGACTTTGAACCGAGTATTTAGGAAGAGAATTGGAGACGCAAGGAATAGTATTTTCAAACTGAAATTTGAGCTCGAAATGATATTTTTCTAAATTTTGGTCGAAAATACAAATAATGTCCGAACAATCATGAGTCTAACGAAATCGAAATGTAGGAAATCTTCCAGAGTCCGCTTGGTTAGTTTTCAAGTATCCACAATGTAAATACCGGAGTAATAATACGCTACTGGCCGACCACGACGATTTTAACCATTCGTGATTTCGTAGCCTGAATCCATTGTGAAGAGTAATAGAATATTTCATGGTCAATTTGAAGTTTAGATGACCATAGAATATTTTTGACATTTAATCTAAGATAAAAGGTAGATAAGGTGAAACCCCAGATAAAAATCATTATAAGGGAGATATTTTCTCGTGAGAGTACAAAACCTTCTTATGGCTGTTATGATTGAAAGGATGAGAATGGACCAATGATTCTGGGGCACAAGAGCCAATCAAAAATTCCTTTTTTTAAAGGTTAGGTTAGTGGACTCCATGAGAGGACCACAATGGGATTCTTTGGTTCATGCAAGCATTTTTTTGAAGTTGTCTAAAAGCCAATTTAGGATTAAGGTGCCTAAAAGAGGAGAGCACGCTATGAGAGGAAAAGGAGAAGAAAAGAGAGAAAAGAAAGGAAAGAAGAGAGAAAGGGAAGAAAATTGTGGAGCAAGGTGGGAGATGTGATTTTTCTTCTCCTTCAAGCTCTCCAAGTGATCTCCAAGTGGTAGCAAGAGAGAAAAGCCAAGGAAAACTCAAGAAACAAGTAAGTTTCTAATGGTGGGAAAGTTGGATTTTTATGTTTTCCATACCTAATGCTTTGATTTTCTTGTATGGATGGTAGAATTGTATTAAGGTTGAATCATGATGATTTGATAAAATTGAGAAAGAAATGGATTAGGTTAGGGTTTGAAAATCTAGTGAGTAAATGGTTAGGTTTGATAAGAATTTTGTATGATATGTTGAAATTGGTTAGTATTTGCAAATTGAGGTATTATGGAATAGTTGTAAAAAGGAGAATGTTGGGTAAAGTAGGAATAAGGTCAAATTTCTGTAAAACCCTGTTTGCTTTTGGCTATAGATTAAGCTAGAATCAGTCCCAATGAATTGATTCAATTGGTAAAGAACCAAGAGATAGGGCTACAAATGTATAGAAGGTCTCAAGAGCAAATTGTATCTCTAAGGCCCCAAATACGACTGAAAGGTGAGCCTCAGTGTAGCTCACTGATTTATTCTGTTTTGGGTATGGTTGTAGTGTTTTGGTTTTAGTGGAGTTTCACCATCCAAATTGAGTGATTCAAAATTCTGCAAAAATAGGACTTTAGGGGAAAATTTTATATGAAGGAAGTCCATGCAAATTGTAACCCCAAAGTTGCCAGAAAATTTATCAAAGTGGAGCTATGTGCAGATTCTGTTCTACAAATTGAGTCATCTAGGATGTAAAAACACAATAACTTGAGTTTTGGTGATTCAAATTGGGTGATTCCATTGAGAAGAAACATTATAACCATTAGCTTCAAAATGAGTGAAGGAACCATTTGCACTTATGGAGTTAGGATCCCATAAATCAAGGATACAGAGGTGATTCAGTGAGTTAACCGCTGGCAGAATGCCATGGTAACTTGTGTTATGTGGTCGAGGGCTTTAGAGAAGGAATTTAATTGAAAATTTAAAGATATGTCATTGGATATAAAGTAACTGATCTGGAGAGTTTCTATATAATTTTGGAAGACCGTTTGAATAAGTTTTAAGTCATAAAGTCTATAGAGTATTGTTGGAAAGGTTGGTCAAGTCGTAAAGGTGGATTAAAATGGAAGTTATGATTAATGTGTAGTCAGGGTTTTCAAAAGGTAGAAAAGGACTGACTGACTGAACCCTGAATTGACGGAAGCAAGCGGGATTGAGCTGTGAACTGTGAGTGTAAAAATGATATTTTGACAATCAGTTTAAAAGTGAATATTGAATGTTAAATCGAAAAGTTTAATGGAAATGTTTATATAAATGTTAAGGCATATGGAAATATTTATCTAATCAATATATATTTATATTAAATTATATATGTATGCATGTGCACTTAATATATTTAAAATAAAAGAATGCATGTTATAAATCAGCAGCAAGGTTTAAAATGGATTAGAAATGTATTTACAAAGGTTTTACTGATGGTTACCCTAACCCTATATGATCGTTATGACTGATATCTGGCCGAGGTACCTTAAGTTGTAAGGATTTAGAGGGTAGTTATAGGCTACTTCAATCGAGGGAGGGAAATAGGTGTTTAGAGTAAAGATCCTACACGTGATAAGGTGTTGCGACCGGGAACCCATGCAAAGCGTGAGTTTCTCCGCACGAAGCAGCAGGATCGAAATGAGATCGGGCCCTCACCGTCGCACCCTGGAACCGTTTCTGTGTTTATCCCCGGTTCCATCAAAGAAAGAAAGAAGAAAGAAAGAAAGTTTAAGACATTAGAATGATTTTTAAATTGTATAAGTATGTATTACTTTATATATAATTAAAATGCTATCTTAATGAAAATGTATGACCTGCCCTTTAGCTCATTTTTTTTCAAGAGTGTTTCAAAACCATTTTTAGGAACTAAGACAAAAAGTGCCAGAGGACATCCCCTGCATCGGGAGCCGAGCTTCATCGAGGAGACGACGTTAGAACGATTGTATAAATATTTTGCATGTATATGTTGAATATTTTGTCATGTATATATGTATATATGTATATAGTTTGAAAAGGTAAACATGGGTTTTGATCCCGTAGACGAGGTACGAGGCTGGCTTTCGCTTATTCTACCAAGCCCAAATTTTTTTGTTAAAATGTGTGCTGGAATTGAAGAAGGTTTGAATGTTTGATGATTTGAAGTAAATAAATGGCGCGTATGCAGGCCGTGTTTGATCGGGTTGTGACTTCCAGGAGTCCCAATATGGAAGCTGAAACGTTAGAAGTGTTTTTAAAGGCTTTATTAGGTTTTGTAAATTTGGGAAAGTCCGAAGAGGAAATCGCCCATTTTCTGAAAATAAAAATTCATGTGTTTGAAAAAAAAAGGAAAGAAAAGAAAAGAAAAATTCTACCATACTCATCCAGATTATTTTCTAAAATTTGCTGTTAGATTGTAAAGGGGTTCATCACGGATTTCATTAAATGTTTGAGAAAAATTTCTATATCCGTTGAGTGCCGAGGTCCCCTGAAACAAGGAGAGGTTAACTGGCTCTTGATCCTTCAACGTGGTATCGAGCCACTTCGCTTTGGAAAATACAGAAAGATTTGGTAATTCTGGCTTTTCATGATTTGCTTTTAATGTTTTATTTTAAAATCAGATAAATTATTTATGTGATTTAAAATCATATATGCGCTCACACATATTAAAATTTGATCATTAGAAAATACTGCTTGAGCCGACTGCTACCAAGAGAGCTTCGAGGCATTAGTACCACCACATCCGAGAACACAGTCTCACAGATGTTCCTCCACCACAAGACATACAAGTAACTATGCCTCAGTCACTACAAGACAGAGTTTGGCCACAAACCCTCCCTGTGAGGTCGTAAGGTGACGATACCTTAGAGCGATGGCTCACTTTTAGCCATCTGATTACGATAGCCCCGAGGTTTCCAGAGTTTCTATAGAGAGAGAAAGCTAGGCACTTAACATGGATGGATCGGGAGACCCTAAGAGGCTTCATTAAGTGGTTGGGAGGGAAATGAGCTGGTCTACCAGCATGTGAGTGTAGCATTTGTGCAAGGTATGGTCACTTTTTCGCTTCTCCTACGGGAGCAGCGTTAGAGCAGAGTGGTAGTTCCTAGAAGATGCCTGCAGGAGGTCCCGTACGCCCAAGGAAAAGTTTATAGATGCAGCTTGTTCCAAACACTACAGAGATGCGGGCTACCGAGGAGTTCTTAGTCGAGTAGGGGACACTCCTCCGTGACGACAGACATGAGCGAGTTTTTCTGAGCTCGGCCGTATTACATGTCCCATTCATCGTGGATGAGGAAGTCTTCAAGACCCTAAAGAGGTTTGGCCGAGGTCTTAGTCCAAAGAATTAAGACCACAAGAGGCGCCGATGTTCCACACTACGCACGACTAGATAGCAGAGGCCGGCAGCTAGGTCAGAGAGGAGCATGGGGTTGGAAACCTGGTGCTACTCACTAAGGACGTAAACAGAGTGGGTCAATGGGTCCGTGGAGATAACTCCAGAAGGCTCAAGAGGGAAGACACATGGACCGGTGGCAGCAGGCCTAGGTCGGGCACACAAATGTGGTCTGAGGCTACGCATGTGTAAATTAAGGGTCCAGCTGGGGAGGTGCCTCGGTGGGAAGAACCATTATGGTGAGTGCAGACGGCACGCATAGCCATGAAGGATACAGACATTCCCAAAGAGCCCACGAGAAGTGGCAGCGTGGGATCGGAGGGGACAAGACAGACAGAGGCGCCTGGGCCGGTAGAGGTCGTGGTCAAGGAGAGTGGCTCCAAAGGCAGGCCCCACTACATTTACTTTGGATCTGGAGGACCAAAGGTGTAGAGGTCGACATCCAAGAGGATAGATGGGACGACCTCGCACACGTGCCGTGGTGCCTGCCAAATACCCAGAGCGATGCAAAGACTAGAGGTCATAACAGTACCATCCAAGTTTTCTACGATATCGCTTATGTCTTGATAGATCCAGGTGCTACTCACTCTTTTATTTCTCAAGGAATCATTGCACAAGTGAAGATGTAGATACGCCCATAGATCGTAGTATGGTAGTCTCCCTTCCTACAGGATAATTTATAGCAGATGAGTATACTACGGGTCAGGAAAGATTTATTAAGTGGGCCATGAGTTTATGGACAATCGGTATTGTTGGACATTCAAGACTTCATGTGATATTAGTGGATGGACCGGTTGTCTCTGACATCACGCCACCATGATTGCTTCTCAGGAAAGAAGTTAAGTTCAGACCTGGGGAACTGTAGATTACATTTCGCGCGTAAGGAAGATATTGTCCTCGAGTATGATGTCTGATGATACCGGGAAGATGCTCAAAGTCATAACATCCGGGGTATCTATCCTATACTGAGGTGAGATGATGATATGAGATTGGAAGACATTCAGCACAAAGAATTTTTGATGTTTCTGCATGATCTTCCAGATTACCCCTGCATTAGAGATTGATTTTCTGATCAGTTACCACTCAGACAGAACCGATTTCGAGAGCGCCTCTATAGGATGCATCTCTGCACTGAAAGAACTAAGGTACAAATGTTAAATGGTCAACAAGGAGTTCGCGACTTCCAGCATGTCTCCTGGGAGCAAATTCGCTTTATTTCAGGAAATAAGCAAGTGATTCAAGCATGCGATTATGTATTGATTACGTGTGAGTCGAATAAGGTAACACTTAATTAGTATCCTCTTCCGGGAGATTGATGACCTCTTTGACGCCATGTATTAAGGTATTCTCCAAGACGGATTTGAGGTCGCTATCATCGCTTAGAGTTTATGATGAGGATGTTTCCAAGACAAATATTCGTAACACCTGCACGGGCATTCAGAGTTTCTAGTCACATTCGACTTCAATGAACGCCCTGTACCACTTTTACGATCTCATGAATGTGATTTTCGTGCCTTACTTGGGATCGCTTTGTTATCGTGTTTATTATCCATATATTGATCTATTCGGGTTAAAGGAGAAGAACACGCAGTAGCACTGAGATAGTTCTGCAAACATCATGTGAACATCGCTATATGCCAATGATGAGCTTAAGTCATCTATCTTACCCATTTTTCCGATCTATTTTTATCTAAACAAGACTGAGATTTATGTGCGTAATTATGGAATAACTAACCAAACTGGCAACGGCGTGAATCAAAGAAGAATACGGCGCAGTTAGCGTAAGGTGACGAAGCACGAGATAATCGGGTCATGCTGCGCAGTAAGACAAAGATAAAGGAAATTGATGTCGCGGCTTCGCAAAGAATCAAAATGCATATCCAGTCGCAGAAGCAGTGAAACTCCGGGCCAAACGGCTTACGGAATAACGCGCAGCCGAGTTAAAGAAACCTGTACAAACCAGAAATGAAGAAGAAGAAGACTTCATGTCGCAAGACTGACGCGCTGCGGACATCGCATAATGATACGTATACCATAAATGCGAAGGTCGGCAACAGAGGAAGAGAAGAGGTCGACATCCACCGGTCGACCGCTTCGCCGCGCATCGTGAAACGGAAGAAATTTGATGTAGGTCGCGATGAGAATCGCCTCGCTATGACGTGCTCGTGAGACGGGTTACGTAATCAAGTCGTTGTCATGTATTGCAGGACTCAAGCCTACATCAGCATCGGTGCATCAGCTTGAAACCGCAGGCGGTATTGGAATTGATGCCATGCGGATTGATGTCACGCATACAGAACCATCGGCGAAGATCAGCAGAGTTATAAGTCGATAACAAGACAAGAGATTGCTGTCACGACACCAAAGCAATCGCGGAAGCTCTGTAAGTTCCTGCCGATGTCACGACACAAAGGAATGACGTCGCGACACCAAAAAGCAACTGGGGCTTGACGCCCGACCAGTTTCATGTCGCTATGATGAGATCGGCTGTCGCGACACTAGGAACGACCACCAAAGCCGCAGAGCCATAAAGTGCCGTCGCTGACAAGAGATTGATGTCGACATCGTGAACCATCGATGAAAGTTTGCAAAGAAATGAACCGCTATCACGGCTGAGACCGGTGGCTCGAAATCATGAACGCTCGCCAAAGGCTACAGAAGACTTGAGCCGATGTCGCGACAGCGACATCGACATGTCGCGACATCGTGATAACGCACTGAAGCCCGCAGTTGCGATAAAGTGATGTCGCTGGCTGGGCGTAATCCAGGCCTTACATCGTGGCGACATCGCTTGAAAGCCGCAGCTCATGTAGTTGGATGTCGCGAATAAGAGATTGATGTCGTTACATCCGAGCAACCATTTGAAGCTCGCGGCGACGCGGTGGAGCCGATGTCACGACAGAGATTACGTCGCGACATCACGAACGACTAGCTTCAAGGTCGTATAGACTTAGTTGATGTCATATGATCATGTCATACAAGGGATTCCGAGGTTGCGCTCTTGGAACAAAGAATCTCGCGCCCACTTGAAACCCACAACCGACACGCGCTGGGATTGTACCCAACCGAGAAAACCCTAGAAACACGCAACTACCCAAGAGGAACGCGAAATATGCGATACGCATGCAGAGGTATCCGTGGGAGTCAAGGCTCATTTTCTTTATTCGAGTTTCTTTTTTTTCTTTCTTTCTTCACGTCGGGAGAAGTTGTAGGATTAGATTAGATTATCGCTTATTGTTCCTTTATTTTCCTCGGATCCGGTGTCACGATTTTGAGCAGAATAATGCGCACTTGTTCTTTCAAAATTAATAACTGAATGTTTGAAGTTCGCATACAAATTTCTGGAATTCAACTCTTCGCCTTCGAATTGTTATTCTTATGATCGTAGGAATGTCAGAGTGTGTAGTACCCGCACTGAGGAATCCATTTCCATTAAGTGAATGCTATAGTCGGCAAATTATCTTTCCTCGTAGTCGTCTGCAGCTAATTTCTTTATGAATTTACTGCGTTGGGTTTATCAGTTTGATCTTGGAATATCGCCCTCTTATACCCATATAAGATTTGTCTCATCGCCTGATTTCAAGGGGAGGCCCTCTGAAAGTGACACAGAAGTGCATCTCAGAGCAGGAACAATTAAGCCATATTAACTCGCTATTCAGATCTAATGAGCTTTGCAAGTTTACTTCGAGCAAATCTCTTCTCACTTGAAATCAAGAAAGAGTTGGAATGAGTTATCAATTTGAACAAGGTAGAGTTCACCTCAATTCGAATACAGCCAACTCGTTAGCCGAGATCCAATCAAGGAGAGGGTGATCTATTCTAATTTCGTTGAGGAAGAGCATCCCTGAAGTTGTATATCCTCGTTTGAATCGATAACTGGAGCTAAGGGGTTTAGAGTCCAGGAAATGGGTGTGAAGTATCATGAAGAAAATACCCAGATGAACACAAAGAAGGTCAACTTCAGGTGAATGGGAAAATAGATATGAGGAGGTGGAGGTCGTTCACAACATTGATGATTTTTAGCATCTTAATATCAGAAGTTTTATCAGACAAATCACAGAATGCACACCCAGAAGAGTATCATGTAAACCCTGAAGATATTTATTTATAATCACTTATTATCAATTATTTATATTATTCTTTATATTCCAAATTTTTATTTTATTATTCATTTATTTTACTCGTATAGTATAATTTCCAAATTTTCTTAAGTTGTCCTAATATCACTTTATGGTCCAAATAGTACCGAGTATTTAGGTCGTGGTAATTTTTGATTTAAAATTCTTCGAGATCTCAGGATCGATATCTCGACTTATATCCATTTTATTACTTGTCGACATGTGCGTACTTGCAAGATAATGCCGTAACCAAAATTAAAAATGATTAACTTGTGAGATTTTTGGTTTATATAGTATCATGTCAAGTTTATGGTGCGCTTCGGATTAGATAATATTCTTGGTAATTGTGCACCAAATTTGTATATGTGTTTTGGTCCGAGGTCATCAAGTTTTATACAGCTGGGCCGTGGATCAAAGAACTGGTGAATCAATATTCTGACGAAAGAAGGAAATACTAATTTGGACATTTTTAAGAAAAAGAACAAAAATAGCCTTTCAAGTAGTGGTTATTTTTAGCCACTAACCTTTAACGAACCACATTGAATATATTTGTTGTTTTGACTAACTTGTCGGGAGTGTGTTTTTGCTTTTTAAAAATTTTGATGCATAGGAGTTAAAAATCGATTCCATTCCAACCGATTCTCGAATTAGAGAAAACACTTCTGGCAACTGGAAAGACTAGGAAAGCAGAAACAACCACTATGGCGTGATGAAAGACATGCATCGAATGAAGCACATAGAAGTGCTCTATATAGCCTCCAATCAATCGGAGCACGGCTGAGGACTTCTAGAAGCCATATTAAGATGAGTACTCTTATAATCAGCAACAAATTATCACATGCAAACAATCCCTTAACTTCTAAACCAAAGACTATCATTGGTCCAAGAAGACGCTTTACTGGTCATCCCACTGAGGACCCAAACGAGCACTGGAAGGTTTTTCAGATGGCAAACACAAAGAGCCGAATGGGGTAAGACCGCAGGTTAGTCAAGTTACATCTATTCCCATTCTCTAAGAGATACAAGAGTCACATGGTATTAATCTACCATGGTTCTCATTGATACTGGGAGGAGCCGGTGTAGGCCTATTTCAAGGGTGACATTCTTCCCCATCACTCTCTACCTCGTAAAGGAGGAGGAAACTACTGCGGTTTCAGTGGTTACGAGAGCCCGTGATGTAGCTCGGGAAAGATTCAAACGTCACGAGGGCATGTCAATGTACTGATGGGACCAAGACCTAGATGGACATTGTATATCATGCCTTGAATGATATATCAAAGGATCATTGATGCTCATGTCAGGAGCATTCATTTAAAAGTGTCAAGAGGCAAGAGAGTCGAGCAGGACCCGCAAATGTAATATGAAAACCCTTCTCCGAAGCTAAAAGTGGAGCACAGAGGAAAAGTGGATCACGGAGTCGAGCAAGATGAAATGCTATGGAAGCAAAGTTGGATGCTATTATGCATCAATGGACAAATATGAGAGGAGTCAAACACCGTCTACAGAAGTAGGAGCAGCTGGAAGAGAGTTATCGGGCTAGAAAATGAGAGTCATCAAGAATACCTTTATGATAAGAGGTTAAGTATCTCAAGCGGCCAAGAGCTACCATTTCAAACCCAATACTAACTCGCCAAAGACATATCACCTGAAGATCGGAGAACCAAGGAGAACTGCAGGTGGAGGGCTTCACAAGGCCTGCATGGATGAACCCCAAGGGTATCAACAACCACCGAGGTTCCAAAGAAGAAGCAGCATGAAATGAAACATTTAAATGAATATCGTGGTCGATGGTGGCCCAATCTTTCAAGAACAGATGCTGCAATGCTGGGATAATAAGAAGTCGTTGGAACCTCCATATACCAAAGCTTATAGATTGAAGCATCTCGCGTTCACTCAAATTTTTCGCACTACCAATGCATCCCTCAAGAACCTGAGAGATGGCAGGGCAATGGTTCTAAACTCCGTAAAGCCAGAGAGGAAAGATACCTTCCTGGGTGACACAAAGAAACCAAGACCCCATGGTCAGGCAAATTAGAAGTGGAAGGAAATAGAAAAGATGTTGAAAAGATGACAAAAGAACAAAGAAGGAGCAAGACCAGAAAGGAAGAGGCACTGGAGAGAAAGAAGGAGTGAGGAAGAACATCTAAGGATTCAGATCAAATTCCATTTCCACAGAGATCGCAGAATCCAAGATAGAGGAGCAAAGCATAAGGTTTTTGAAAACTTTCCGTGTCGAGATCAAGATGCCTTATCAAGTGGTAACTCGCATGCCACTTATGCAAAATTTCTAAAGGACATACCGAGCAAGAAAAAGAAAATAAGTAGAGGAAGGACACTCCGCCACTTACAAAGGCAAATCATAAAAGAACTACCAAGAAAAGATGAAGGGACCTGTGGAGCTTCACGATTCTTGCAGTTGTTTGAGGAATTGAATTCAAGGAAGCTCTGCACTCAGAGCCAGTATCAATTTGATGCCTCTTTCCGCCGCCAAGAAACTAAGTTTGGGGGGGAGGTTATTCCCATCACTGCTACTTCCTTCAAACGGCCGATGACGATGGTGAACCCGAAGGAGTCTTAGGAAGAGGCCGGGTCATTGTTGGGAAATTTCTTTTTCCAAAGAGACTTCATCATTCTCGACATGGAAGAAGATTCACAAGTACCCCCGCTACTAGGAAGACCATTCTAGCATCGAGCCGCCTCCGATCGACATGCAAAAGGAGTTCTCATCTCTGAGGTCGCAGAAGAAGTCACGCTTTTAACTTGATCGTGCAGATGCATAGACAGAGACAAGGAAAGTTGCAATGTAGCAGATTCTTTGTCTATAATTTCTCCAACCCGATATTAACAATGAATGTAATACTCCGCTTTATCAATGAAAAAGAGATGAATTCCAAAGATGGGGCTGTGTAAGATGTCTATTCGAATTTCCATGCCGCTAGCTTTTCATTCTTTAGAAACTATGATGAGCTTGAAGCAAAACAGAAATGACAATGGGGAAAATATGGAAAAAGAGGAAATTCATCAAGAAACCAAAGCCGTATGACTAGTTTTGAAAGAGTTGCCACGTCATTTAAAGTATGCTTACTTAGAATTACCAGCAATGTTGATCATTTCAGCGATCGATGCCGAGGAACAAAGATTTGCTGAAAAATATTAAGGAAGCATAAGGAATCGCTTAAGGTCCATCAAGAGTCAAGGTATCACCCATCAATTTCAGACATGCATAAGATTCTTCAAGAGGAAGAGACTTCAAAACCATCCGAGAACACCAAAGGAGATCAATCCAAGTGATTTAAGGGAAGTAGTCGAAAGGAGGTACTCAAATCACATCGCCGGTTTATCTATATATCAGATGGGGCGGTCAGAGTCAAAATTCATGTGGTTCCAAAGAAAGGGGGTTTATCGTGGATCGTAAAATGAAAAAATGAATTGATTCCAACAAGAACAAAGGGATGTGATGGAGGGTATACGATTACGTGAAGTTGAATTCAAGAACTTAAAAGATCATTTCCTTTGCCTTTCATTGATCAGATGTTGGCAAAGAAGGTGACACCTCACTTTCGTTTTTCTCGGATGGGTATTCAGATACAATCGACATATCGCGACCGAGGACCAAGAGAAGATTCACCTTCACATGCCCCTATGGTACCTTTGCCTCGTAAGGATGCCATTACCGTGGCGTTCGCTACATTCCAAAGGTGTATGATGTCAATATTCTCGCATCTGGTCAAGAAGATGGAAATTTTCATGGATGACTTCACTTATGTATGGATCCACTTTGACCAATGTTTAAAACAATCCGAAAACAAGATTTCCAAAGATGTCAAGACAAACAAATTAGCATTGAATCGGGGAAAATGCCATTTTATGGTGACAGAAGGTATTGTCTCGGGCATGTACTTCGCACTGGACTAAAGCACCAATCCAAGGTATCCATTGTCAAAACTCGCACCACCTACCACAAGAGAAAAGCGAGTGTGCATAAGCTTCGGGGCATGTCGATTTGCCAGAGATTCCACAAAGACTTTTCAAAAATAGCCAGACCACTATGCAAATTACTGGAAAAATATACAAGGTTCACTTTCGTGACTCTCGCAAGGATGCTTTCGCGAAATCAAAGTCGATTGGTAATGGGCACCTATAATGGCCGCACTAGACCGAATCGTGGATTTGAAGCCACGCAGGATGTTGATTTTGCCATGGAGCCGGTTTGGGCAAAGAAAAGAGAAAGTGTCTGGTGGCCATATACTATGCTGTTAAGACCTTCTGAACAAGCACAAGAGAACTACTCAACAACTGAAAAGAGATGCTAGCCATAGTATTTGCTTGTGAAAATTTAGCAATACATTTTAGGATCCCATGGTACCACACCGATCACAGCAATCAAATACTTGATGTCAAAAAGGAAGCTGCCAAGATTGATAAGGTGGGTGTTGTTGTCAGGAGTTTGATTTAAATCAAGGATAAAAGTGATGACACGATAGCCGATCACTTGTCAAGAGTAGAAAGAAATGTTGATTTAAGAAGAAAATGTGATGTTAATGTAGAACTTCCCGATGAAGAAATGTTTAAGGTTTCCTCCAACTTCCATGGTATGTCGATATTGGTGAATTATCTCGCTCAGGAGTAATGTCAGAATTCACACAAATGTAAGAGGAAACTCGTAATCGATAGTGTATTATAATATTTGGGATGACCCATTATTCAAAAGAGGTAGCCGGATGATAATAAGAAGATGTGCGCCGTAGCGAACAAGGTAACATTTTAAATGAATGCCATGCATCACCATATGGGGACATTTTTCCTGAGAAAGAACAAATGCCAAGATACTAAATCAGATTTTATCGCCAACTATCTTCTCGTAGATCGTGGTCGAGTGCGGGTTAAATTCAGGTGATAGATGCCAAAAGATTGGAAATATCAGCAGCAGGAATGAAATGCCCTCAGAGGTATTTTGGTGATACAAATTTTTGATGTATGGAATAGATTTTACGTGGACCTTTCCTATCATCATTTGGAAACTATACCGGCAAAGAGGATTACGTTTTCCAAGTGGGTGAAGAAGTAGCTGGCCCAAGGAATGATGCTAATACAAGCTTGTGAGTTTCTTGCAAAAGAATATTTTCTGGTGCATTTGGAACACCTACCATCATTAGCTGATTGGAACCCACTTGCAAACAAAATATTTGCAAAACTCATGAGCAGTAATGGATCAAGCATGTAATGAGTTTAGCTTATCATCCCTGCACTAACGGACAAGCAAGAAATTTCCAATGGTGGAGATCAAAAGAATACTTGAAAGACTCGCAGTGAGCTCAAGCAGAATGATCAATCTCTCCAAACTCGACGATGCACTTCAGTTTACAGGATCGTGATACAAAACCCCATCGAATGTCACCATACAAAGCTGTTTTCGCAAACCATGTCATCTACACCTCGAATCGAATACAAGGCAATGTAAGCCATCAAGAAGTTAAACTTCGATTTTAAGGCTAAGGGAAGGAAAGATCGGTCTAACTGTCTCGAACTTGAAGAATCGAGAATGAAGCCTAAGTGATAATGCGAATATACAAAGACAAGACAAAGAAATGGCATGATCGTGAGAATTTTGAGAAAAAGAGTTCTATAGGAACAGTTCTACACACTTAGATCAAATTGTTTCCAGGAAATTAAAACTAAATGGAGCGGCCATACACAAGCAGGCCAAGTACTACATTTGGAGCAGTTAGACACCGAGGACCGAGCACGGGGAAGAATTCAAGGTAAATGGACAGAGGTTAAAGCATTATCTAAACAGGAAGCCAGGAAAATGAAGAACCTGAATCGGTTCTTATGGAAAAGAAGAAGTACTCACAATGAAGAAGTCCAGCTAAGGACTCAAATCGAGTAAAGCTACTTAGAGGCAACCCATAAGGATTTAATTTCGATTTTAAGTTTTGAAATACTTTTCTTTAGTTGCTGAAAATTAGGTCAGATTTATTTTTATAAGGATAGATTTAATTTTTAGAAAATCAATCTTAGTTTAATTAGATTTTTCGTAATATCATCAGTGGAGCTTCCAAGGTTTAAAGATGAATGGCAACAAGAACTACAGGAACAATCTAAAGAATCCTGCGTGAGAAGTCACAACATGAGAAAGGGGAGTAACTTTCTCCCTAACCCAATTCTGTAGACATATTTGAATTGATTGTTAAATCTTGCTTCGAGATGTCTCAAGAGATGTTCCAAAAGGGTTAGGAAACAATAAGAGAATTCAAGATTCTGAGATCATTGAAAGCAGGGCTTAGGTCGCGATGCAAAGGTTATGTCGTGATAAGTATGTCGCGACAAACATTGATGTCGGACTGCTGGAAGGGCAATTTGTGAGTATTGAAGGAAGAAAGTATATGTCGCTACACTAATCGTGGAAAATGAAAAATGATGTCGCAACAAATCCCAACAAGGTAGGAAATAGTCGGGAATAAAAACAGAATAAAAAGATGTGTCGCAACATGATAATCAAACAATTCCTTAAATCCACCCGATGTCACTAATAAACCCTAGTATGTCAGATACATAAAAGAGTCGTTTTAATGCCATTAACTCACTTAAAAAGCCTCAAATTCAATGATCTCAAATAAAAAGAGGCTACCCAGTCGCGATTTGTTTTTAATGAAGCAATAAGTAGCCTACAAACATTGATTGAAATTGCAACCATGAACTTTATCATTCACTCCAAACCATTATTAAGGAAGCTATTCACCTTCTCTTCCTCCTTCAATCAACCCCGAAACCCCAACAAACCTTTTGAAGAGCTTTTCTCCTTTCCAATGGCTGAAATTCCCACCATAGTCCTTAACTCCAGATCGTAGATTATAAGGAACACGAATGTCCTGGTAAAGAAACTCACAAGAAGAACACTTAGACTATAGATTCACAGAAGAACAATTAGAGAGGTGCCATCGAAACACCCGGGTTCAAACTCCCAAGAAAGAGCAGAAAAAGGGAAAGGTGAGAGAAGAAGAAGAAGTAGAAGATTTCCAGGTCGACGGCCGCACTCAAAGGGAAAAATATTACGCTAACAAGGGGTTTGGTCGCGCAGAGGAGATTCAAAAACCCGCATTCTTCAAGGAGATGATAGAGCAGAGAGGGTGGGGAGTCTCTGCGCACACCAAAATCAGGTATACAAGACCGGTAAGAGAGTTTTATTCAAATTCTGCAGAAGAAGACAGAGCAGCTGCTTAGAGGAGTCTCGGGTTTCATATGAAGCTAAGGCCATCAATCTAGGCCTACAGCATGGCAAAGCAGACAAACATGGTTCCAAATTCAAGAAACTTTTGGAAAACCAGATTTTGGAAAGATTGCCAAGAAGCTCACAAATGGTAAGGTGCACTAAACTAAGGAGAAGGAATGTCAGAATACGAATCAGGGAAGCCTCACCGAGGGAAGCGAAGGTATGGTTTTACTCGGCTTCGCTTTCAAGTTCCAACAAACACGCAGTACGCGGAGGTAACAAGAAGTCAGATGGTCGTATGCCATCCTAAAAGGATACAAGATCAATGTAGGAGTTGTCATTGAGAATTCTAATGAGGCATCACAGCGGGAATAAAAGAGGGTTTATTCCTCACCAAGAACAATCATCGTCTAAGGTTTGCCGTGAAAGGAGTATGAATCATGAAGAAGTACCTGTGAGTCACCACTTTCCGACAGAGTTAGCAAAGGACCAAGAAACCAGAAGAAAAGGGGGGTGTTGGTAGAGAAAAGAGATGAAGCCTCAGCTTGAAATACCATAGCTGAGACTCAGAGGCCGCCATCAAGGAGCAAAGCACCCAGAAACTTCACTGACAACAATGATTTATTTTGTTGGAGCACATATGTGATGAAGGCAACTTAGATTTCCATTCCTTTAGCCGCCTCCCGTGCGTATCGTAAATTTCAACACGGAGAAAGCTCAAGGGGAACACAAGAGAACAATGACATCGGAAGCTTCAATGCCATAAAGAGAATGGATGAAAAATGTATGAGTGGAACCTACAATGAATCAGAGAAGGCATTATGAAAAAGAATTGAAAAGAAGAGACCAAGAAGGGGAGGGAAGAGCTAAACAGAAGGAAAAGGAGCATGAGATGCCGGAGCTACAAAGAAGAGACCAACAGCTGGGAGAAGAGGTGAACGTAAGAGAAAATTTTGAAGAAGGGAGTTTAAGAAAGAAATGAAGGAAAAAGAGATCACACCGCGGCGTAAACTCAAACTAAGTCATGAAGCTTTTTATAACAATCAGTTTGCTTGATTCTCAACTCCCCTCACATTGATAAAGAAAAGATAACAGAGCAAGAAGCTACCTGGGAGCAAATCAAGGGCTTCAAGTTCCTATACAAGCCTCTACGTATGATTTTGAAAATAAACTCGGATGATAGAGACAAGAAGCAAAGGATACTAATCCTATAGGCAAAAAGATACAGAAAATTTGATCCGATTAGTCAATACCCTCCAAATTTTGTGAGGTCACGATCGAAATGGAGAATACAAATACTGGCTTGGGAAGAGGCAGTGATGAGTTTAACAAAAAGGTTGATTCTAATGGATTTTCATTGAAGAACAAATGGAGAGGGAAACCAAGAAGAGAAAGGAAAGAAGAGAATTGAAAATTCGAATTCATGTACCATTTAGGTACACTAGACCTAAGATCCTTAACATCTTTTTGCCCCCGGGTTATTTCAAAAGAAAAAAATAGACCTTCTCCCTGCCTAACCTTCTTTACCCTCTTTATCCCATTTGAATTGTATCCAACTGTTGCAATTGAATCTTAAATAAAATAAGAAATTTGAATTGAATTATCGTGGTGCTATTTCAATTTGTTTCGTTCGTTGTGTTGCTTGCGGGTGCATAGTTGGGAAAATAAAAGTAGAAATTAGTTCCAGAATAAAAAATGTTGAGATGTCATGAGCTACGTTGAATGAAGCAGTTAGATTAGAAATAAGCTGAAATGTAGAATAAGGGCCAAATGAATACATTTTGATTGAAACACAAAGTGCAAAAGTGACTTGTCTAACTGCTGAGCCTGCACAGACAAGTAATGAAATTGAAGAAAATGTAAACATATTTTGAGATTGTGGTATGAACAATGAGTCAAGGGAACCCTGTTGGATACAAAGCAGCTTAACTACTCATCAACAAAATTAATCAAGTGAACTCCTAATGGTCAAAAAACAAAGAGCTAACCTGCATTCTAGAACTTGTTAGATTATTGATCGAGGCGTAAACTTAGGTGATACAATGACAAGAAATGATGTGCCATTCTTGAAAGTTTGAGCCATTCAAGCCATATCCCTATCTATATGCTAAAGCATATACCTTAGTTCCGTAAATCGAGCCAATCAAGCCATATTTCTAAAAATCGCCTGAATTTAAACCCCAAACCTTCCAAAAGCAACCACCTTCCAAGAAAAGAACCTGTGATTACCCAAGAACTGAAAGAAGATGAAGGAAATCAAGTTTGGGGGAGGTTGTTTTTGAAGAACTCAAGGAGAAAAGACAGAAAAAGGGGAATGAAAGAAAAAGGGTCAAAACAGAATGTCCAATAAAAAGGGGATAAGTTTTACCTCGCCTAATTCTTCGAACTATTGCCTTAGGGGGGTGTTTCACCTAGCACCCTAATGCCATCCGGGTATGGGGAGTTACTAACCCAAAGTTTGCTAAGGGTGTTAGAAAGCCTAAGAAGGTAAAACATTGCACTATCCCCCGAATATGACAATAACAAAGAAAAATTCCCCTACCAATTACAAATGAGAAATGGAGCATACAGTCAATAGAAGAAATCCAGGAGATGTCCCAAAATGAAGTCTGGGGAGTTTATTAAAGAAACTACAAGGAAAAAGGCGAGGAGAAAGAAGAGAGAAAAAAGTTCGTAGTAATCTATAAACCAAAAAGTTCCTTTCTATCCTACCCTTACCCAAGCCTAACATTACAGCCTAAAGACCTGATTGATTCATGATGGAATTACCACACCATCGGAGATCAATATGAACAACAAGCTTATGGAATTTGAAAAGCAATAAATGCAAAAACTGTGGAAGGACCCAGGAGTTAAGCTTAATAATTATGAAGATGAGAAAGGAAAACAATTTATTTTTCAACAAGATCCAATGATTTAAGTGTTTGCTTGTAAACAATTTCAGTCAGGCTTTAGTTGTATACTATAAAGAGTAGAAACCAACCTTGAACTCGACTTAAAGCTGATGTAATGTGTAAAATAATGCATACCTTGTATTTCAATTAAATTGAATGCTACTGCTGCAACAAATCGTAAAAATGTCCTTAAAAATTTTCTTTTATTTTGTTCGAGACAAACAATTCTTTCTTTGCTTGAGGACAAGCAAAATTTTAAGTTTGGGGGAGTTTGATGAGCTTGAAAGTCATCCATTTTTAGTCCATTGAAAGTCATAAAACTTGACGACCTCATACCAAAACACATATACAAATTTAGTTGCACAATTACCAAAGGAATATTATCTAATCCCCGGAAACTGCACCATAAACTTGTTGACATGACACTATATAAACCAAAAATCTCCTAGAGTTAATCATTTTCAATTTTGGTTTTGGCCTGATATACTGCAAGTGCACATGTCGACAAGTAATAAAATGGATATAGTTCGTATATCGATCCCAATAAGAGATCTCAAGAATTTTAAATCAACTACCCCACTACTCAAGCCCGCATCATTTGGACCATAAAGATATTAGGTCCACTAAGAAGTCGGAAATTATACTAGCACCTATAAATAAATGAACAATAAAATAAACCGGAATATAAAGAATAAAGAATAAAGAATAGTTAAGAAAATAAATGGACATCAATAATTATCTTCAGAGGACACATCAAGTATATCGCTATAGTGAAGTACCAATTCCGTAGTTAATACCGGAGTAAAACTTCTTGAATATTTCAGGTTTTAAAATCATTCAAGGCGTTTAGCAAGAAAAGTCGATTCTCCATTACTCTACATTTCATTATTATCTAATTTTTTCTCGATTCTTCAAGTTACGTGGAATGAGATAACTACTTTAAAAGGATTTCCTAAATCGGGTATTTTTCTTTCAATACTTCATACCCATTTTATGGATCAGAACCTTACCCAAGTTATCTGGCCACAAGGATATACAACTTCCAGGATGCTCTTCTCAAAATTAGAATAGATCACCTCTCCTTGATTAGATCCTCATCAACACGGATCGTCTCACATTCGACCGAGGTTAATCCTCTCGCTTGTTTAAATTGATAACTCATTCAACTCTTTCGATTTCAAGTGAGAAGAGATTTATCGAAGTAAACTTGCAAAGCTCATTAGATCTCAAATAGCGGTGTTAATATACCTTCAAGCAATTGGTTCATAATCCTCAGAATGCCTTCTCATGTCACCGTGAGGGCCTCCTTGAACGTATAATGAGACAAATCTTATAACTGTATAAGAGACCGATATTCGGGATAAAAAACAAGAAACCCAACGCTAAGTAAATTCATAAACCGAAATTCAAAAGTCATTGAAACGACCACAGAAAGATACTTCGACTATAAAGATTCACTTAATGGAAGTCGGATTCCTCATTCTATCAATTACACACCACAACACTTCCGATCATAAGAATAATCGCACTAAATCAAGAGTTGAATTCCAAATTTGTCCAACTTCAAACATTCCGGTGGTAGTAATTTGAAAAGAATAGAATTCGTATTCACCGCTTCAAAATCGACAACAATCTTATCCAAAAAAATAAAAAGGAACAATAAAACGTATAAATCTAATCCAATTCCTAACTATCAACATTGAAGAAAAGAAAAGAAAAAAAGAAAACTCAAAAGAAAATAAAGAAAATGAGCTCTTCAGCCCCTGCATCTCTCGCCCGTGTCACCGCCAAGTCATGCCTCTTCCGTAGCCGCCAGATATATGTCGCCGGGCCCTAATCCCAACGCATTCGGCCATACTTCCGCGATCGCCTGCCACGCTCGTCACAACCCCAAATCCCTTGTTGCGACATCATCCGCGCGCCGGCTATCGATCTCACGCCGCGCACATCAACTTAAGTCTATACTGAATCGTCGCTCGTGATGTCGCCATTATCAATCTTCTTGTCGCGGACATCGTCACGTCTTCGCAGCTTCAAATGAGTTAGCCCGATGTCGCGATATCAATTCTCTTGTCGCGATATCAACTACATGAATCGCAGCCAATCCGACAGCTTTCTCGGATGGTCGCGTAATTTCGCCTCGTCGCCGGCATCACTTTTGGCGCTCGCAGTGTGCTTCACCTCGATTCCTCTGATGTCGCGAATAGCGATGTCTTGTCGCGACATCAACTCTAAGTCTTCAGAGCCTTTAATCGGAACGCTCATACGTCCCCTACCAATTCTTTCGTCGACAGCGCTTCATTTTCGCGTTTTCATTCGAGTGTGGTTTCGGCGTCGCTATTATCAACCCTTTGTCGCGACATCACTTTTATGGTATTCGCAATTAAACCGTCATTCCTAGTGTCGCGACATCGATCTCGCGTCAGCACAGATCGACTTAGCGTTCCTCTCGGCGCTTCAACCGGTTAAGCTTTCGTGTCGCCGACGCCATTCCTTTGTCGTGACATCATCTTAAGCGAACTTACAAGCTTCCATCGACAAAGTTGCGTCGCGACAACAATCTCTTTGTCGCCACATCGCTTTATGGCTCGCAGCCTTCACTTGATGGTTCTCGCGTTCGACATCAATCCCTCGTCGCCACAGTCGCCACATCAATTCATGCCTCGTGTTTCAACTCGTTACATCGATGTCGCCAGACTTCAGTCCTCGTCAGCGACAACAACTCGAAGTTACATCGCCATCTCACCAAGCCCGCATACTTTCGCGCGTATTCTCCCGGTCGCCAATTCATCAAATTTCTTCCACGCTTCCGATGTCGCCGGCTAAGCTTGATCATTCAGCGATGTCGCCGAATTCTTCTTCACTACCGTTGTCGCGATACCATCGCTTTTATGATCGCTCGCATCATCAGGCCGATGTCACGACGCATCCGCATGCTGAATACGACATGAAGTCTTTCTTCATTTCCGTCAGCTCACCCTGAGTTTCTTTAACTCTCACCGCCTTGCTCTTCAAGTAAGCTTCAAGCCCGACCGAAGGCCCATCACGCAACCTGATAGCGTATTTATCGGCCGCCAAAGCTCGGCAACATCGTGCCTCACCAGGCGCCTTTTTCTCGCAACTCGCCACTTTCACCATCTCATTAACGCTCATCCACCTTCTCTCGCTTCTTTTTCTCAAATATTCTTCTTTTTCACTCCCGCCATTTATCACTTGGTTAAGTTATTCCACTCGCATACAAATCAGTCTTGTTTAAATAAAATAGACTCCAGAAAATGGATCAAAATGGATGACTTTCTTAAGCTCATCACCAACTCGCAAGGTCGCTTGT
Source organism: Tetrastigma voinierianum (assembly GCA_016808115.1). Classification (NCBI taxonomy): domain Eukaryota; kingdom Viridiplantae; phylum Streptophyta; class Magnoliopsida; order Vitales; family Vitaceae; genus Tetrastigma; species Tetrastigma voinierianum. Next base: position 110,499 of record JAEQBH010000605.1, read on the forward strand.
TCGATACACGCTTTTAGACATTATTAGTTTCACAGAGGGGGAGTCCTGGGTGATTCGTAGAAGGTCGGTTATACTGAATTCTGGAAACTCTCCTAACAGTGTTACAGATAAGAAGTTTTCTTCGGGTTTCAAGGTGGTATTACCGTAAGTTCGTTGGAGGATTTTCAAGATAGCCACACCTTTGACTAGATTGACAAGGAAAGAGGAACCGCTTTTCTCACGAGGCTTCACACAGAGTTTGGATGAACTAAAAATGAGATTGACTCCTACTCAAGATTACACTCCATCGCAGTAGATGGCTTATTGTTGTATTCAGATGCCTCTAGGCATGGTCTGGTTGTGTATTAATGCAAGACGATGGTGATCAGACATGTTTAGGCAAAATTAGAAGAAGCATGAATGTAATTATCCTACACACGACTGAAGCAAATTATGTGATTCGCTCATATACGGGAGGCATTACTTATACGGAGTGCCCGTAGGATTTTTACTGATCATAAGAGCTAAAAGACTGCTTGTTACTGTATGAAATCAACATGAGACGTAGGAGATGGATTGAATTGATTATGATTATGAATGTACCATTGAATATCATCCTGAAAGGCGAACGTGATAAGAGATGCTCTAGTAGAGACCCATGAGTTCCCATCGCACTCTTTCGAGGGCCGTGGCATCTTCCTCGCACTACAGAATCGAGGTCCCTGCGTGAGATCGGAACCCACGATTCAGAGCACCGGTTAGCCACATTTCATGTAACGTCTGCATTGATGCATATGATTGCAGAGCTCGCATTCAGATCCACAGATGGAAGTCGAGAGGTGGAAGCAGAAGCTCAGCAACGAGGATTTGTCAATGAGAGAGGATGGTACCGTGGTCATGGGACAGAGGTTGTGTGTACCGAGTGTAGGGGATGTGAGGAGAGAGATTATGGAGGAAGCCCATTCTCCGCTTATGCTATGCATCCGGAAGGCCAAAGATGTCATACCCTAAAGGAACACCATCATGGAAGGGCGGCGAAGATAGGATAATAAGTAGAAGCTCGCTCTCCTGATGTCTCCACATGTCACAGAAAGTCGAACATCGTAAGCTCAGATCTATTACACTCACTCCCGATCCCTCGAAACTCGGAGAGAATCTATGGATTTGCAGTGTGGACTTCCACGTTGCTCCGAGTGGCTACGCGATACGACATGGGTGATCAGAGACAGATCGACTAAATCAACCCATTTCTACCTATCAGAATAAGTGATTCATCGGATAAGTCGCCCAATTATACGTTGTAGATTATCGATCGCATGGTACCTAGTTTTCATCGTTTTGGGACAGAGATCCCAGTTACCTCACTGGGCTGGGCTCAGCTTTGGCGTAATGCCCTTGTACCAGACTACACTTCAAGATTTTACTTTTCATCCACAGATCGGACAACCAATCCGAGAGATCTACACAGACTTTAGAGGATATGCTTGTGGCATGAGTTATGGAGCTAGAGGAGCCGACACCCATCTACCTCGACGAGTTTGTACACAACTGCACGCCAATATTGGTATGGCCCTCAGGAGGCTCTTGGCTGACGGAAATGTCGAACTCCAACCGCTGGACGAGGTAGGCGTAAAGAAATTAAGAGTCCTGAATCGTCATTCAAGTGACTGTGATAAGATCAAAGTTAAAAGGGATAGACTCAAATCGCACAAGACCGATAGAAAAGTTATGCGAATAATCGCCGTAGGACCTAGAGTTCGAAAAAGGCGGATATGGTATTTTTGAGGATTTCCCACAGCGGCGACTTCAAGATTCGGGAAACATGGAAAGCCGAGTCCACGATACGCTGGACCATACAAGATTGTTAAGAGGATTGGGGAGGTGGCATATCGATCGAGTCACATTCAACCTCGATCACCACGATGTTTCCAGTATGTTTCTACAGTTCGAAGTACATACTCACCCTTCACATGTATCGACAGAGCAACTGGAAATACAGAGAATTCCGACATACGAAGAGGAACTACAGCATCCTCGACCATCAAGATGTCTCACAACAAGACTATTCACGGTGAAGGTCTTATGGAGGAGTCACACAAAGCAGGAAGCTACACGGGAGCATGAGGAGCGCATTTAAGAGGCATTATCCCCATCTTTTATGCAGTATTATCATTTTAATTTCGAGGACGAATTTTTATAAGGAGGTGATCAGAAGACCCCAACTTGATTGAATGTTATAATAGTAGTTTTTGAACCGATTAGAGGTCCAATGATAGAAACGAGGGTAGATTAGAATTTAGAACACTCCGGACGTCATTTGGGCATAAAGTGAAATTTTTCGAAAATTTTCACCAGATGCCCTAAGGAATAGTGATTTTTCTTATTATATCCGAATTGAGGGGTTTGCAAAGGAATTTTCAAGAAATTTCAGTTCCTATGACTTTTTGAACCGATATTTAGAAGAGAATTGAGATTTATGAATAGTGATTTCCTGTGATCGAAATTCTGAGCTCAAGTGATATTTTTCTGAAATCGGGGTCAAAATACGAAAAATGTCCGAATTAATCATAGAGTCTAACAATTAAAACTGAGTCCGCTTCGATAGTTTTCAGCGATCCGATCGTAATTCACATAATACTCTATTGTCCTGATTTACGATTTTACGATTTTAACCGATTTCTGGGTGGTTTCGCAGCTCTGAATCCAATGCGATGGATTTAATTAATATTTCATGGCTGACTAAGTTTAGATGACCATAGAATATTTTTGACATTTAATCTGTGATAAAAGCAAAGATAAGGTGAAACCGAGATAAAAATCAAGTATAAGGAGATATTTTCTTGTGAGAGCTAATCAAACCTTCTAATGGCTAAGTTATGATTAAAATATGATGAGAATGACCAATGAGACTTCGGGCACAAGAGCCAATCAAAATTTTTTTAAAGGTTAGGTTAGTGACTCATGAGTGGACTACCGGGATTCTTCGTTCAAGGGCATTTTTGGAAGTTGTGGAGTCGTGTTCAATTTAGATTATGTGCCTAAAAAGAAGAGAGCAATGTACTATGAGAGGAAAAGGGTAAGAAAGAGAAAAGAAAGGAAAAACAGCAGAGAAAGGGAAGAAAATCAGAGCAAGGGTAGAGATGTGATTTTTCTCCTCCTTCAAGCTCTCCCAAGTGATTCTAAGTAGCAAGAGAAAAAAGCCAAGGAAAACTCGAGAAACAAGTAAGTTTCTAATGGTGGAAAGTTGATTTTTATGTTTTCCATACCTAATGCTTTGATTTTCAGATAATTTTGTAATCACAGATTGGCGTCAATCACGACGATTTCATAAAAATCGGTGTTAAATTGACAAAGCTAGGTTTGAAAATCAAGTGAGTAAATGGTTAGGTTTGACGCTGAATTTTGTATGATATGTTTGAAATCGTTGTGGATTTATGAAATTGGCAGATACAATACTAGAAAGGAGAATGTCAAGCAAAGGGAATGCTGTCAAAATTTCTATAAAACCCCCGTTTTTGTTTTGGTTATAAATTAAGTTAGAATCATCTGCAATGAATTGATTCTAATTGCAAAGAAACTACAAGAGATAGGGCTACAAATGTATAGAAGGTACCAAGAGCAAATTGTATTCTAAGGCTCCTAAATATTTGATCAAAGGTGAGCCCGTGTAGCCTCACTAATTTTGCTCAAGCTGGGGTATGGTCAGAAGGTTTCTCGCTTTAGTGGAGTTTCACTCATCCAAATTGAGTGATTCAAAATTTGCAAAATAGACTTTCTAGGGGAAAATTTTATATGAAGGAAGTGCACGCAAATCAGATCCCCAAAGTGCCCGTAAAATTTATCAAAGTGGAGCCATGTGCAGATTCGCTCGCTAAATCGAGTCATTCAGATGTAAAATACACAATAACTCGAAGCTTGGGTGATCCAAATCAGTGATTCCACTGGAGAAGAAACATTAGAACCATAGCTTCAAATGAGTGAAGAAACCATTTCCAATTGCCTTGTTCTAGGTATTTTTCTTTTTAAATACTTCGAACCTGCAATACGGATCGTAAACCTTAGTTTCCTAAGACATAAAGTAAGCCTAGCTTACACTATACTAGTTTTCATCCTCAAAATTGGAACAAGCCTATTCTTTCCTTGATTAGATCCTGCTAACACGATTGAATTATTATCAATCGGTGCGATTTCGACAGATTTTTACTTGATAACATTCGATCATATTATTTTGGCGAGAAGAGATTTAACGACGACTCACAAACTACGATCCTAATATTAAATCTCGATATCCCAGATTTCACCACCTTGAATATCTCGCGTCACCTGGTATCGCCCGACTGATACGAAACAATCCCATTGCGCATATGACGCCGACATTTAGATCGACAACAATAAACAAAACCAAGAAGCGTATTCAAAACTGGTTCGCATCGATAAATTTAAGTAGGAAAGATAAATTCCCAACAAATGCAGTAAATTCAACTAAGCCGGGTTTCTAAATTACTTCATTACACTAACTGTGAGCCTCCCGATCAAAAAGAACTATCAGAACTAAACCGGAAGTTCGAATTCCAAAATTGCTCGACTTCAAACTAACCAGCAAGAATTTGAAGAAAATAACATTCGCATCTCGCCTTCAACTTAAAACAACTAACATCCAGATCTTAAATTCAAATGAAATAACAATCTACTCTAATCTAATCTAAAAATAACAAAGAAGAACAAAGAAATAGAAAATTAAAATACACGAGCTTTCTGGCCACCCGCATTTCTCCTTCCGACGCCAAAAGTCGCTTCGCGAGCACCGCTGATTTATAGGTTCGGCTGGTCTTGACCGATGCACCTATTCGCGGATTTCGATTCACCGCCCATTTGGTTGTTACCGTCGCCACCGCTTTTTCGCCACGCACTCGGCCGTTCTAACTATGTCGCAGGAGTTTTTATTCAGTCGCACTTGTTCTCGTGACTGATCTCGACGTCGCGATACCAAATGATGTCGCTAATTTCCATTCTTCTCGTGCGAGCTGATGTCATACCACCGGCGACGCGCGACCTTCTTCTTTCAGAATCGATGTCGCTACCATCAAGGACGCCGCTGACTTTCTTCAGGGAATCGATGTCGCCGATCATTAATCGATGTCGCACCATGATACCGCAAATGGCGCGTCGCTAATTTCACCGGGCGACGCCGCCGCGACCTTCTTCAGAATCGATGTCGCCGACCATGATACCAGGTTGATGTCGAATTACCAGCGGACGCCAATTCTTCTTTCGAATCGGCGTCACAATTACTCAACCATGTCGCTACCGCGATACTGCGATGATGTCGCCATTCCACCTAACGACGGCCGCTACATTCTTCTTTTGTAATCGATGTCGCTAATTTTAAATCGATGTCGCGATATTCGCGGATTCGCGTTGTCGGATGTCGCTGACTTTTCATGTCGCGACCAATGTTCGCTTCTTTAATTTTTATGTCGCGATTTCAGTCTATGCTCACGACTTCCATGTCTACCGCTATTTCAATTATGTCGCGACTAAAGTGGTGTCGCGACATCATGTTCCGCTTCTTTATTAATTCTATGGTCGCCCGACTCCGGAGTTTTTGTTACTTAATTGTAGATTCTTCACATCGCCAAGGTCACGCATATCAAGTCCTTTCTTTCAAAATTAGTTAAGTACTTCTTTACTTAAGGTCGCTCGCGGGCTTCGGTAAATGAATGATGGTGGTATCAATGGCGCATTTATCTCTTTTGCGTCGCAACATCGAAATGATGTCACACATGAACTTTCATTCGATCGCTTTTAATCTCAACCAAGTCATTCTTGTCCTCAACTTCCTTCTTCAAGTCACGCATCACTTGTTCACTCTTCATTTCTTCTTCAAAGCCAAATTTGTTGATGTCAGGATCGAATCACTGAACTCCGCACTTTCTCGTCATACTTAAATTCCGCCACTTCACTCGCTTCAGTCGATTTTTATGATTGGCTAAAAATCTGATTTTCATATATTTTCCTCGCAAATTGCAATTCGAGTCAATTATCGGGCTTTTCAAACAATTATCATTATTCTCATTATAAACTCGTTAAAACATTAAAAATCTAATGAGTTTTCAACTCATCAAATTCCCAACTTAAAATTTTGTCATTCCCAAGCAAAGAAAAGAAGAAATTGTTCGTCTCTCAAACAAATAAGCTTAGAAAATTTTATGACATTTTTCCATTTATTCTTACGTTTTTCTCATTCCACCTTTCGAATCGTAATTAAGAGATATCACTATTATTTCAAATTTCGGGCCATGCTAACAAGGCATACTGCATTTCTATTACAAAATTTCGAGCAAACTACACATATTAAAACATGACAACAAGTCTTGCTCGTGTGTGCAGTCATCAACTTTTCATCTTTCATGTTGAATTTAGTTAATCTTCTCTCGGGAGTTTTTTAAAGGTTTTTCAAAGTCCCACATTCTTGTTTTTCATATCGATCTCCACTAATGTGGTGTAAATTCAACCTTCAAAATCAATGAGGTCCTCGAAGCCAGAATGTCGGGCTTAGGTAATCGGGTAGATAATGAAAATTTAGGGTTGTAAATTACCCGCCTATCTTGCTCTACATCGCTCCCTCCAACTTTCTTTCCCTTTTCTTTCTTTGCTCCTTTCATCTCCTCCTCAATCTAAACTCCTCATTCCTCTTTTTGAATTCTTTTATGGAATTTCAAATCCTCCATATGTACTTTTCTTATTCCAAGCAGATTCCTTTGTTCTTTAACTCTTTTGCTTTATTTTTCTAAGATTGAATAGCAACAGCCATTTTCAGCTTTCTAATAATTTCCTTAGAGAACTCGTGGGCTAGCAACTCCTATACCGCCGGCATTAGGTACAGTGTTGAACACCCCTCTACGAGCTTAATTGTTCATGAAATAGGCCAAAAGACAAAACTTATTCCTTATTTCACTAGCTTCTATTTCTTTACTTCTTCAACCCCTTCTTGTCAAAATTTGGAAATATTATTCCCCCAAACTTGTTTCTTCCTTTATACTAAACTATTCCTAACTAGAACCGGATAATTTGCCCTTTTACTCGTTGTGCTTATCTGCAAGGAAGGAATTTTTATTTTCAATGGTCATTTATCAAGAAATAAGGCTATTTGACTCAAAATCAAGAATCCAGAATAAGGTTAAGCATATTGAGGGTAGGCTTAAAGGCCTGCCGCTGGCTGACGGCCTCTCATCATTTCCTCGCTGGTCGCTTTCACCCAGATTTCGCTCAATCAATAATCAAACAAGTCTTAGGACCGTGGACTCTAAATCCTCGAATTCCTAGAAGATGTTCCTAATCCCGCAAAAGTTTCTGCAAGTTTTGTCAATCGATGTGTATTATTTCTTTCAAGACTTATACTTATTCACCGTCTACTTTAATATTTTTAACCAAGTATTTTGTTCCATCGCACAACCAATTTTCCAATTTTTGCAACTAAACTGAATTTAAACAGAACAATAAATACTCCTAATTCCAGCTTTCTTTATTCATGCCTCGATTCTCGCAATTATTCAGGTTCAAGTTTATCTCCTAATCAAGCTACTCAACTAGTTCGCATTATGATATTTCAAAGATTTTCATTCGAACTAAATCCTAATGTTATTCTCCTAAAAGTCAAGCAAAAGTAACAATATTAACGAATCAAGTGAAGTAACTAAACATTTCCTTTTTTCACAAATTTTCTTATTTTATTCACGATGATGCAAAAGTCGAGAACAAATAATCGTGAAGAGAGTAAGAGGCTGATAAATCAATTGAGGATCATCTTTTTCTTTCTTGGGGGAGGAGCAAAGATGTCGGAGGATCCAGATCAAGCTTAGCCAAATAAGGAGAGAGAATTCAAATTTACTTCATCTCTTCTTCTTTCTCACATTCTCCCCTCTCATTTGTTCTTCAAGGATTAATTCATCAAGAGATCAAACCTGCTCGCATCATCTCTTGCCTCACGCCTGGGCAGTGTTCGTCAGACGCTCCATTTTAGTCATGACTTTCTAAAAATTTGAAAGATTATTGTTGATCAAATCCAAATTTTCAAGCTAGACTTTTCTTCCTCGCATCTTTATCATCAAGCTCTTGATCTCTTTCCTTCATCTTCTTTCAAAATCCTCAACAATGAAAATGTATATAGAATCTTAATCCTCGACCGCCTACGCTTTGGCTGATTCGAAACCTTTTCTTTATGATTTTAAGGAGTTGTAATCACATCATGTTCGATTGTTGTAGAATGATTCATGGCTTACCTTTAACTTTTAGTAGATCTTGATCTCTTTCCTCCATTTCCTTCTTAAATTTTTCCTCTCTCGATGCTCCAGGATCTTCTTCGCCTGCTTCTTCCTTCTCGCCATCTCTTCTTCCCATTATCATCTTTCTTTCAAACATCGGCACACTTTCTTCTGTTCATCTCTTCTTCCATCAAGGATCTCTTCTTCCTCATCTCTTGTACACCTTTCACTTTTGGCTGAGGTCCACGCCCTCCTTTCCATTTTCTTTCAATGGAATCGAAGCATTTCCATTATTTGATTATTCCCCGAGCTCTTTAGAACTTTCACCGTGTTCTCGAAATCTCTCTGCTCGGTAGGGAGTGGAGAGCCGCATGGGTCGAAATCTATCAGCTTCATCATCTCGTTTCTCTCTGGGCCTCTCTGAAACATGTTCTTCGACGTACTCGATTTTCTTTCTCTCGATTTTCTTCTGACTGCAACTGTATGTCTTCTTCGTATTTCACATTCTCATTTTCATCCCTTGAACTGCTTTCTACTATGACCACCTTTTCTTTCGATTCCTCGTCTCGCTTACTCCCGTCGTATAGTGGTGAAACCTCAGCACTCTTCTTCTTCTTCCCAAGTTCCCTTCACACTGCCACCCTTATACATAGTCAGGATGGTCACAAGTACAGGATCAAACCCCTTTATTTTACCTTCATGATATTCATTATTGAGTTTTCAATGATACTCTCCAAATAAGCAGCTCAGACTTCAAAGATATATGCGTAATGATCATTGTTTCTTACCGTGCGTATACATGTCGATAGAACCATAATGTGCCAGAAATAAAACCATACCTCGCTTCTTCTCACAAATGTCCTCGTTATAATCTTTTTCTCTCTCCTTCCGACCATTTCACTTTACCTTCGCCACCTTTCTCACAATCTTTTCATCACAGATTGCCTGTTATCTTCAGATTCGATCCATGCTGCTCCATTTCGCATTTCATTTATGGTTTCAGCCCATATAGCACCTAAACTCCTCCGACAAAACAGAGTTCTCCTTCCTTCCAAACTGTGTCGAGTAAAATTCTCGAAACACCGTCGTGAGATATCCGTGACTTTCGAGGCCTGTACTCTTTTTCCCAACCTCGTTTGGGCACCTCGAAAGGGGGGAGATGAGTCGGGCCGCTTCCTTCTCCTATAAACCCCTTCCAAAGATAAGGTTTTCCGCACTGAGAAAAGCCTTCCCGAGACGTAACCCGCCTCTTTCTCTCCTTCGCCGCTTTTCCTTTTTCCTCGCTGCTTGTAACCGGTCAACTTCGCTGTTCCGACTACTGTTCTCCCTTTCTTCGTGTTCCATGAACTTCCTATCTTGGCCTGAGTATACCCCAGATTTAGCCTTCCGACACGAGGTCAAGGTTCCACTAATAGAGAAATCTGGTTTTGTGAAGGTTCTGACTTAGTGGTTCGCAAGAATCGAGAACTGCAGGAATATCTAAAGATGAAGGGTCAGATTTGCTTCAAGGGAAGGAGATGGTAGCGAGGAGTTTCTCAACGCTTGCAATTCAATTATTATTTCTCAGCTTTTATTACGCCATTTATTTGTGCTCGACGCCGGATTTTAATTTCAGGTCGCAATTGTGTGTTATCATTAAAATTTAAAATTAAAACCGCCTAATCCCGCACACTTTTCTTATGTCGCTGATTTCCTTATTATTGTTTGTCGCGATATAAATAAATCCTTAGAGGACAAGTTATCATCGCGTCAGCGACATCGTGTATTTTATGCACATAAATGTGTTGTCGCCAATTTCACCACTCTCGGCTGCATTCGTTTTTGTCGCGACTCCAAATGTTCTGGCTGCCGACTTCAATTTCGCCGCGACATAACTTTGGTCATACTGCGTCTCTCGTTCTTCCTTTAGTAATCGACTCGTTACGACTCAACTTCGTCACACATAAAATCGTCGCGACTTAGTCCAGATCATTTCTAAATTTGATGATCGCATACTACTCCTTATTAATTGCGACATTCCCAAGATTCATTTAATCATTCCCACACAAAGAATTAAAAATGTATTCTCATGCAATTTTCACAAAATTTATGTAGGAGAAAAGTACTCCCTTCGTTGCTCTTCAGGAAGTGGGCCGAGAGTTTAATTTGTTTCTTCTCGCCTGAGCCATTTGATTTTACATCTGCATATTGTAACAATTCCAAAAAGGATTAAATTAATCTAATACTAACCTAGCAATTTCTAACAAATCATGACTAGAACTAAAAATTCAAAACAAGCAATTTCTAACTAAAAAATTTCAAAGTCTATACAAAGAATCCAAAAACTATATGGGTTGCCTCCCATGAGCTACAATACTCGTTTGAGTCTTTAGCTAGACTAAATTGCTTTAAGCCTTCTCTCAATTCACCACTGGAGTTCTTTTCCGTTTTCTCCCTCACAGATGTTTCGCCTCGCCCATTAACCTCGAATTCTTCCCCCAAGACGCCCCGAGTGTTAATGTCCAAAGGTAGTACTTGACACCACTCGTATACGGTCCACTCCCATTTTGATTTCAACTTCCTCGAAATAATCTTAATTCAGAGTTAAAGAAGATTCGATCCTCGTTCGAACTCTTTCCTCATAACTTTTCGATCATGCTATTTCTTTGTCTTCACTTTTGTATATTCTAGTATTATCATAGGTTTGTTTCTCGCTTCTTCCGCCATTCGGGCCGAGAAGCTCTCTTCCTTTTGCCATTTTGAAATCGGTTCGCCGATGGCCCACATCGCTTTTATATTCTAGTTCAAGAGGAGGCGATATGGTTTACCAAAAGACTACTCGCATGGGACATCCTTAATGGGAGTTTTGAATGCACTCGTAGGGCCCAAAGTGCATCATCGAAGCCTGAAGTCCAATCTTTCCCCGCCAACTTTTACGTTTTTCCAGATCCTTTTAATCTCCTTACTGAAATTTCGTCATTCATTGGCCTGGGTGATAAGCTGTGACTCATTATATAAGTCTCGATCCCATACTGGCCATGAGCTTTGCAATATTTATTTGCAAAGTGGCTTCCATCATTGATGATAGTCCTCCGGTGTTCGAATCTATTCAAAATGTTCTTTCAGAAGAAACTCACAACTATGTTAGCATCATTCTTCGACAAGCTATCATTTCCACCCATTTGGAAATATAATCTACTACTAGCAAAGATGTACAAAAGCTTCCTAAATGATTTGGAAGGGTCCCATAAATCTATCCCTATACATCAAAAAATTTGCACAACCAATATGCCTCAGAGGGGCATTATATCATCACTGATATTTCCAATCTCGCATCTATCACATAATTCACCCATTCAAGATGGGGCCTTCTCAAAGATAAAATAATAAAACTGACTGAGTATTTCCCTCCGTGAGCTGTTCTTTCTCCTAAAATGTCCTCTATGGCGTATGTATTTATATCTATTCACAATTTTGCATTGTCTACTCTCTCGCACACATCTTCTTATAATCATGTCAGCACTCTTTAAATAGCAAAGGGGTCATCCTGCATGCACACCCGCATCCACCTCAGCTTTCTTTTTCCGTTGGTACTGACCACAGTGAAATCCATCTACAAGCCAAGTAATTCACGATATCGCATACCAAGGTTTGGAATGACAATTGAAATGGGCCAATTACTTGAGAAGTTCTCTCGTTAGTCCCGCTCCTCCTCTTCTCGCTTTGTTTCTTTCACTGACAAGTGATTAGCTATCACATTGTCACAACCCTCTTATCTTTAATTTCCATCAAACTCAGAGTAACAACACCCACCTTATCACCTTGGCTTGGCTTTTTTCTACATCGTATATTTGATCACGTGATGATCTCGTGTGAACTATAAATACGGGATCCCAAAAAATGTATGGCCTGTATTTCACGCTGCCAAAAAACTATGGCTACATCTCCCTTTCGCAGTTGAATAGCTTCTGGGCTTCATTGAAGGTTCTACTAGCATAGTATATGACTCAATATCTTCTTTCTCCGCCCCACTACGCCTCCATTGCAATCACACTGGCATCACACATTATTTCAAATCCTGGATCCCATTCCTGCAGCCACGATAAAGCCGAACTAACTGATCTTGATTTCTTCAAAGGCCTCGCCTCGCAGAGTCATCAAAATTAAACTCGCCTTTCTGTAACTGGCACAATGGTCCTGCTATTTTTAGAAGCTTTCATTGAATCTCCTATAATCCAAAGATGCCCCAAGAAACTCCTTATCCCTTTTACTGTTGTGGGTGGTGCAAGCTTCTTTGTAAAACCCCAACCCGAACAATGTTATAATAGTAGCTTTGAACCGACAGAGGTCCAATGATGTATACATGAGGGTAGATTAGAATTTAGAACGCTCCGACGTCATTTGGGCATAAAGTGAAAATTTTCGAAAATTGTAACCAGTGCTCCTAAGGAATAGTGATTTTTCTTATTATATCCTGGATGGGAGGGGTTTGCAAAGGAATTTTTAAGAAATTTCGGGCTCCTATGACTTTGAACCGATATTTAGAAGATAATTGGAGATTTAAGAATAGTGATTTGACCGAATTCGAGCTCACGGATATTTTTCTAAATCAATAAAATACGAAATGTCCTAAATAATCATAGAGTCTAACGAAATTGAAACGGAGTGAAACGGAGTCCGCTTCGATAGTTTTTTCGTGCGATCCGCCAATGTAATTCTGATAATAATACGCTATTGTCCGGATTTTACGACGATCGATTTTAAATCCGACGCGATTTCAAAGCCCTAATCCATTGTGAAGGATTTAATTAGAATATTTCGCGGTCAATGTGAAGTTAGACGACTATAGAATATTTTTGACATTTAATCTGTGATAAAAGCAAAGATATGCGAAAATCGAGATAAAATCCGCTTATAGCGAAGATATATTTTCATGAGCCAATCAAACCTTTCTAATTCCGCTAAGCGATGATTTAAAATATCATGAGAATGGACCAATGAGATTCATGGGCTCAAATGCAATTTTGGCAAAGTCTAAGTTAAATAGCTAAATTCAAGGGACCAAATGGTAATTAAAGGAAAGTTAGAATATTTAAATGGGGAGACAAACAAAATAATTCATTTGGTCTCTCAAAAAGTTAAGGCACCCGTATGGAGGAGAAAAGGGAGAAGAAGAGAGCATATGTTAAGATAAGGGTATAGCTGAGAAGAACAAAGTATGTTTTTTTTTTTTGTATGGAATCAAGTGTCTTTGGATGTCTAGGGTTATTGCGTATCATAGTGGTTTTTCTATGGAGATTGGTTTGTTCCAAACCTAGGGTTTTGCTGAGAGATCACACAAAACCCTTGATTTGTTGAGTATTATGATAAAACCCCTAATCGGGTATTTAAGGCTGAATCACGATGAATTTGATAGAAATTGAGAAAGAAATGGATTAGGTTAGGTTTGAAAAATCATGAGTGAATGGTTAGGGTTTGATGTTGAAATTGGTTAGGATTATGGAAATTGAGGTATAATGTATTGGAATTGGTTAGAAAAGAAAAGGATTTGAATTGAGGGCTACACTCATGTTGTAAAGTAAAGGGAATGCTGTCAAAATTTCAGAAACCCCTGTTTTTGTTCTTTACTTAAGGACAAGCTTATAATTATCCAAATTAATTTGGATTCCAATCAGTAAATAACCATAAGAGATAGTGATACAATGTGGCTGGTATGACCAAGAACACCAGGTGTCGGCGCTCCCAAACATTGACTGAAAGGCGAAATTTCGTGTAGCTCACTGATTTTGCTCTATTATGGGTAATGTGGTTGTAGTGTTTCATTATAACTTAGCCACTCATTCAAATCGAAATGATTCAAAATTACTATGAAATAGACTTTTAAAAATTTATCTCAAGGAAGTTCATAAAATTGTAATCCCAAAGTGCCCAGAAAATTCATCAAAGTGGAGCTATATGCAGATTCTGTTCTGCCAAATTGAGTCATCTAGATGCAAATACAATAACTTCTGAGTTTTAAGATCCAAATTAAGTGGATTCCAATTGAGTAAGAAACATTAGAACAATAGCTTCATATGAGTAAAGAAACCATTTCCAAATTTATGGAGCACATCCCATAAATCAAGGATAACAGTAGGTGATTCAGGGAGTTAACCTGCTAAGTATAAAAACATGTTGTAACTTGTGTTATGTGGTTGGAGGGCTTTAGAGATGAATTTTAAATTGAAAATTTAAAGAGATGTCATTGATATATAAAGGACTGATCTGGAGAGTTTTATAAATTTTGAACATCGTTTTGAATAATTTTTGAGTTATAAAGTCTATAGAGTATTGTTGGAAAAGGTCGTCAAAATGAAATAAGCTTTAAATATTTTGCTTGGTAATTGCTCATTTGGATTTAAATGAATGTATGGTGGATTCAATGAAGTATTATATGGTTGTGGTTTTCTTTGAAAAAGGTGAAAGTATTATCGAAGGGAATGAAAAGCTGGACGAGCGTGAACGTGAGTGTAAAATGATGTTTCAAAAATCGAAATTTTGGGTGCTTTAACGATTTTCACGTTAAAGTCTAAAAGTTTAATGTAAATGTTTATATTGCCTAAATGAAAAGTTTTAATGTAAATGAAAAAATTTAATGTACATGTTTATCTTGCATCAATATATATATTTATACTAAATTATATATGTATGATATAGCATAGATATGAAAGTTTAAAAGGCAGAGCACGTATACAGATATTTGCATATATGTATATGAGTTTCATGATAAAGTGAAGGATTTAAAATGAATTTATAAATGTATTTTTGATAAATGTTTTACTGATGGTTACCCTAACCCCATATGACTGTTATGACTGATATCGGCCGAGGTACCTTAAGCGTGTAAGGATTTAGAGGTAAAGCATAGGTTACTAACCGAGTGAGGGAATTAGTGTCTAGAGTAATATCCTACACGTGATAAGGTAAGCATGGATCGAACCCTATGCAAAGTTGAGTCTCATGGAAGAATATGATCGAATGTGATCACTCACGTCACACTTGAAATTAAACATGTAATATCAATTCATTTATAGAAGTGAGAATAAGAATAAAGAAAGAAAGTTTAAGGCATAAATGGATTTTAATTGTATAAGTATGTATTATTTGATATATACTAAATGTTATCTTAATGAAAAATGTACACTCATCAAGCTCTTTAGCCTATTCTTTCCATATGTTTCCAAAAATATTTTCAGGACTGGCATTACGCGCGCCAGAGTATCCTCCCCGTGCGAGTCGAGCCATCGAGGAGACGACGCATGTGAACTGCATTGTATAAATAGTTTGCATATTTTATATGTCAAATAATTTGTCATGTATATATGCATATATGGATATATTTTGAAAAGGAACTACTTAGGCGGTCGGCTTAAGTCCAGCTCAAGCCCAATCTTTTTATAAACCGTGCATGAATTGGAAGAAGCTTACTGTTTTGATGATTGAAATGAATAAATGTATATGGTATATATATTGTGCTGATTGAGTCAGGGATTCCAGGAGTCCTAAACTATTGAAATGAAGATTAGAAGTGTTTTAAATGCTATGCACTTATTTGTAAATTCGGGAAAGTCCAAAATGTAGGGAAACTCGCCGATTTTTCTCGAAAAATCTAAGTGTTTGAAAAAGAAAAGAAAAAAATTACCACAATGCCCCACATTATTTTCTAAAGATATGTTAAGGATTGTAAAGGGTTCGCCTCCATGGATTTTATTCGATGATTTTAAGGAAAAGTTTCTATATCCATCGAGGTCGAGGTCCCCGGTTCACGAGGTTAACCGGCCTGATCCTTCATCTTTATAATAGAAACCTTTGATTGGTCCACTTCTAGTCTAGTAGCATAAATTTTATGCCCAAGAACAATACCTCTGCTACTCATGAATGGCATTTTTCCCAAGCACGTTAGCCGTTTGTCCGTGATCTTTGAAGCTAATCAAGCCTGGTGTTGTTTAGACAATGATCAAACCTGATCCATATAACGTGGAAGTCATCCATAAAATCTCCATGACCTCCTCAACCAAATCTGAGAACATGGACATCATACACCTCTGAAAAGTAGCAGGAGCATTGCACAACCCAAATGGCATCCTTTCAAAGGCAAGCAAGGTGCCAAGGTGGCATGTGAATGTGGCTTTCCCGCCGTGCTATATAACTGACATAAATTTAATACCCATCCAAGAAACAAAAATGAGGGTGTCCCGCTAACTGTCCAACATTTCCATCAATGAAAGGCAATGGGAATGATCCTCTCGTTGTCAGTTCGCTTCTTAATCGACATACATACTTCCATCTTCGTCACCGTTTTTGCTGAATTAGCCTATTTTTTTCTATTTCTATCACAAGGAACCCAATTTTCTCGGGGGAACCACATGGACTGGCTAACTAAGGACTGTCTGAGATTGTATATATAAAAACCAACATTCAACCATTCGAGCACTTCCTTTTCTGACGATTTCCTTCATGATCAGTCTGCATTTCTTGATGTTCAACAGATGAGCCAATTTCCTCCAAAGAATATTTTCAGACGCATACTGGTTGATCGGATACCTTTTATTCTTCAACGGACCAAGCAATCGACTCGAGCGAGCTTTCGTAAAATTTCCGTAAGCTTCGTTTTCAAAGATAACCGAACCGTAGAGATAATCACCGTTTATCGCCGTAGCCTCCAAGTAAGCATACATGACTCGCAACCCTTTAAAACTAGTCCTTCTCCAGACTGGCTCCTGATGAATTTCTTCTTTCATTATTGTCTCCCTGATCATGCCATTTTGTTTAAGACTCATCACGCTTTCAATAGAGTGTAAACCGAAAGCGTAAAATCACTAACACCTCCGTGATACCGAAATTCATCTCATTCTCATTGATAGGAAGTTGAGCATTACAATCATAAATAACAAATCAGAGTTGTTGAGATAGACATCATCTACAAACTTGTAATCTTCCCTATCTGTGTCTAAATTCTTCAAACATTGGAGCAGATTGAAGTCAGTTGCTTCTTCTCCAACCCTGAGAGTGAGAACTCCTTTCTGCATATCTATTAAGGCAGCTCCAGTTGCTAGGAATGGCCTTCCTAGTAGCAAGAGGAACTCTGCGGAATCTTCTTCAGCTGCCCAGATGATGAAGTTTGCAGGGAAAATGAATTTCACCTTTACAAGCACGCCTCACGATCAGGTTTAGCCATCGTTTCATATGCCATTCGAGAGCGAAGAATCTGAGTAAGCTCCCAAACTTAATTTCTTCTGGGCAATGCATAATGGCATTAAGTTTATATCATACCGAATCACAAAGAGCCTTCGAATTCATATTCCAATGGTGCAAGGGATGATAAACTCCTGTCTTCATCTTCTCCGTAAATTCTTCTTATCATCAAGACTGCATAAATGTGATTCACTACTCCTTCCTCCTCAATTTCTTCTTTAAAATTCTTAATCCGCATGTGTTTACATTTGAGTTACTACTCGTTGAACGGCATGCTTATTCCAACTTCTTAAAGTTTCTAAAAATTTTGTGAATCAAGCCTCTATCCTGACTTTTGCGCCTCGCTGGAATGGAACTCGCAGCATAGTTCCCGGGCCTTTTCGCTTCTTCTTCACAGCGCTTCTTCCTTTCTTTCTCCGGATCTAACATTTTCCAGCATCCTTCTTCTTTTGCCGCTTTCATCTTCTAACTTTCTTTCCCACGCTTTTCCACTTCTAAGCTGCACAGCCATGCAGTCTTTCGGATTTTTCTTCGTGTCACTGGGAAAAGCATCTTTAATTTGATTCTGCAGGGTTAGGGCCAGTTGCCCTATTTGCGTTTCTAGGTTCTTGAGAGAGGCATTGGTGGTTGTCTGAAAAATTTGAGAATTGGTTTTTGAAGCTTCCAATTCTACAAACCTTTGTTCATGGAAGTTTAACAGCTTTTTATTTTCCCCCATGAACTGTAGCATCTGGTCCTCAAAGGTCTGAGTCCTCCTTTGACCCTGATAGTCATTTCTGCCCTCTCCTTGTTGCTGTTGCTGGAACCTTGGTGGAGCATACCCGTGCTGAAAGTTCTGCCCATGTCTTGGGACGTGTTGTGCTCCTCCACCATAAGAGAAATTCATGGTTCCTAATGCTGGGTATAATGGGTCAAGTGTGTCAAGCTAGGCTTGAAATGATATGCCCTGGGCTTCATTCAAATAGTTAGCCTCCTCCACTGCAGAGACAGAACCCCTCTTCGCCGCCCCTCAAGATGATTCACTCTTCCTTCTCGCTCCACGCTTCCTATCTCATTTGCAGTGTATTCTTTGATCCAACTGGATGCATAAATGCATCCACTGGGCTTCTACAAGGCATCTTGTTCAAATTTCACCATTCCATTTCCCCTTGGGGCCGGTCAAGCCAAGCTCCCGAGGATTCGTATGAGGTCTCATGTCGAGACCTAAGAAGATCTTCGATCACTGCCTTTGGCTTCTTCCGCTTCTCTTCTCTCTCTAATGCTCCACCATTGGGTGCTGCATCTATTATACCTGAGGTATAATTCATGGAATGGTGTAAGATGTCCATTTGTGTCTTCGTGTCTATCCTGCGTACCGGACATTCTCTTCAAAGAATTAGATTCTAAGCAAAGGTAATACCTCATCTTCCCCTTGTTTGAAAGTAGTACTTCCTCTTCTCTCGTATGAGAGTGGAGGAAAAATCCGCCGTGTAAGCTTCCATCATCCCTTCCTGCGTAAGTTAATGCATCCATGGTAAAAGAGTCCAGAATCCATGATGCAAATGTATTCTTTAAAGAGAATGGTAACAATCGCGCTTAATAACTTCGATCTCACACCATTCAATT
The DNA here is from genome assembly GCA_016808115.1 of Tetrastigma voinierianum. Lineage (NCBI taxonomy): Eukaryota > Viridiplantae > Streptophyta > Magnoliopsida > Vitales > Vitaceae > Tetrastigma > Tetrastigma voinierianum. The sequence continues at coordinate 129,560 of JAEQBH010000605.1, forward strand.
TAACCCAGACGCCATTCTCTTTAAACCGGTCCCAAGTGTTCGCTTGGATTCAGAGTGGTTCAGAATTGGTTCTCACAACCATGGGCGACGAAATGGCTCGATTTCAAAATCGCTAGGGGCATCTATCGCTGGCCGCCCACCGCCGAGTATTCATCTTCGATAACTCCGTCTCCGTAAGTCTCCATAAAGGTTCAGTTTTCGAGGAACTTCTCGCTTGCAAATTCGACGATCGTCCTGCTACTTCTTCGCTCGCCATTTCGCTACTAGCACTCTTAACTTTTCTATTCCTCGAAGTGTTCTTCATCTCAGATTCAAATACCCAAATACGCTTCGTGCACACTAACCCTCGAAATTATAATATAATCGAGATCAAATGGAGTCAAGTGGTACTAAAAATTTGCTTAATATGAAAAGCTCTACAAAAATTTTTCAAGGGGTTTGTTAAAATCCATCATTGAATCTTATTTTTGTAAAAAAAAATATATATATATATATATATATATATATATATATATAGTATATATATATATATATATATATATATATATATATATATATATATATATTAGCAAAAGAATTTGTGGTTCAAACTAGTATTTCGCTCTTTCGTCCGTAATATTCACCAAATTCTTCGATCCCCGCAACAACGCCAAAACTCGTCTTCAAAGACTACAAATGATGTATGTGTAAGTGATGGATCAACTGACATAATTCAATAAGAAGCTATGCGCGAGGAGAGTAATACGCGATTTAAAGGACTGATGTCGTGAAGCTCGATAAAGAATGAAAATTCATATCGTTGTCGCTGACGACAAAACCTGGGCCAAATGTAAGAGTAATTGAAGGCAAAACGAGCTGGGCGCGATAGAAACTCCAAGTCAGGCAACTATGAATTGATGAAGAAAAAGACATGAGGTCACGACATCACTTTGAGGTCGCGACAGAATTAAACCCAGTGCAGTGGACAAAGTTGTCATGACACCAAATAAGTCATATTAAGACGTAATAATCGACGGCATCGGCGTCGCCGGATCCGAAGACGTCGCTACATCAACATCACATCAGGAAGTTGTCGCGACATCGCCGTGAGGTCGCTGTACATCGCGACAATTGTCGCGACATCACCGCCAGTCGCTGGCTATCATGAGCAAAGAGAAGAAGCTCGACAACACCTAGTCGTCGCTACATCGGCCAGACCAGCCGGCAATCACGCATATCATTAAACGCTTGCAACAACATAAGTAAGGAAAGAAAGGTCGCTATTAATACGTGTCGCTGATATCACGCGTTGTTGGCATATCGCCATAAAGGGTGAAGGGTCGCGACAATGCTTAGAGGTCGCTGATATCCGCCGCATGCATCGTATGTCGCGGACATACGCAACGCATTACCAAACATAAAGAGCATACTGACACACAGGCGCCGTGACAACGCTAGAAAAGGTGTCACGACATCATTATGGTCGCGACATCAATTGTAAATAATCTACGTCGCTGACGCTATTCAGCCGTCACGATATCATTCACCGTAGCGACAATGTGCTTCCAAGAAATAATGACGACAAGTCATGACCAAACAAAACCTCTGCGACATAACTATAGATAACAGAGGTCGCGACAAAGAATCGATGTCGCGACATCAACAACAAACCAACCGGGTCGCTTAATCAAGTCCAAAAAGAGACGACGAAATTGGTGGCCCACCTCGTAACTCCTATAGAATATGCACCAAGCATCAAGGAACGCAATTTCCGCTGATCAAAAGAGAAATTGCAGTCAAGGCTCAGATTTAGTTTTTCTTTTTCTTATTCTTTTCTTTTGTTTTCGTTATTTTTATTTTAATATTTTTTAGTAGATTGTTCTTTCTTCAATTTCTCGATCTCGATGTTAGTTTCTAAAGATGAAGCTGAATGCAGATTTCACTTATTCAAATTACCTGTCAAGGTCCGAATTCCGTATAAATTTGAATTCGAACTTCTAGTTTCCGCTTTCTACAGCGGGTTTTCGACAAGAAGCCATGTTTGTGTAATTCAGTTGATTTAGGAACCCAAATTGATTATATACTCTATTGTTAGAATTTATCTTTTTCTCGCATAAATTTATCATGAGTCGAACTTCAATAGAAATCTACTTGGCCGGTCTTCAGGTATTTTTTGTAATTGATCCCAATGTTAGTGTCTCATACCCATAAACATGATTGTCTCAAGCTCTTATTTCCAGGAGGCCCTCTGAGTGACACAGAGAAGGCATTCCTGAGAGTGATGAACAATTTCTGAAAGGTTTGGTAACCTAATATTGAAGATCTAATGTGCTATGTATAGTTCAATCGATAAATCCTCTTTTCACTGAGACGAATGAGTTGAACAATCGACTTACCCTAAACATGCGTAGAGTTCACTTTATCTCGAATAGTGAATTTAATCCTTGTTAAAGAAGGATCTAATCAAGGAAAGGATGAGCTATTCTAATTTTTGAGGAAGAAACCAAGATAGTGTAAACCTATGCAATGACTAAATCTAACGAGCTAAGGTTTATAGTCTATGTCAGGGTATGAAGTATCTCAGAAAGAAAATACCTGCATGCAACCCAGATTAAAAAGTAGTTATCTAAAACTATCTTCTAGAGAAACAAAGGAAGATTAGATAATGAATCCAGTAATTGAGAGATCCAAAGACTATCATATTCTCGACTAGTTTTAACCAGGGTTCATTACAAACGACAAAGGCAATCATAGAATTGATGTTTCACAATAGCCGTATTTTCAATGCTCCCTTTAAAAGATAACCTGCTCGCCTGATTGTAATTTTATTATTTCAAAAGATTAAATTCATTTGTTATTAATTCAATTCTTTTAGTTTTCATTATTTTAAGGCTTTCAAAGTCGATCTCCAATCGGTTTCATCGAGTCCAAATAGTATGTAGATCGAGTAGTCGTGGTAGTTGGTTTGAATTTCGAAGATCTCTCAGGATCGTATCTCGACTTAAATCCACCTCTACTACTTGTTCAATTCGTGCACTTGCAGCATAATGGATCAAAACCATCAAAAATGATTTACTCTAATAGCAATGTTTCTGGGCTGAATATACAGCTAAGGAACACAATGTACAAGTTGTCACATTATTGTCGATTAGATAATACTCTGGTACAACGACATAAATTTGTATATGTCATTCGTCCAAACAAGTTTATTACGCCGCTGTCGGATCGAAAGAATTAATTAGCTCAATATTCGATGAAAGAAGGAAATACCACTCGACATTTTTAAGAAAAGAACAAAATAATTTTTTTCGCAAAGGATTACACGCCACTAATTTTAACAAGCCATGTTGAAATATTTGTTAGGTTTGGACTAATTCTATTAATCTGAACCCTAAAGTGCAAAGCCGTGAGTTTCTCCAAAGCGGTAGTGGTTATGACCGAATGATCGTTCAGAGCGACCCTCGTGCCCGCTCACCTGAATGAGAGTCAATCAGTCCGGGGACTACTGCCGATTTCTTTATTTGACATGTTATTGCATATACTATACAAGGCACATGATTTGCCATCGGCAGACGTTGATTGAGTCATCATCTCGTCATCCCGATCTCATCGCATCTCATCAACCTCTGATCCGATATCGAGTCGGCGCGCACATCACCATAACGCGCACGAAACGGCAACACAACATCGGCGCGGCAAACAGACATACAACAAACATCAACATCTTCACAAAACATCCATCCGCAACCCGAGCCATCGACCACAACTCCACTACCCACCTTCGATCGCTTCGATTTGATATCGGCATAAACGCACGAAGATATTCAGCTCACGGATCATCGACTCGACACATCGATCAACACGCGATCGACTCACGCACCGATCGATCATCGACCAATCATCACATCACATCATCACTCAACAATCGATCACGAACCGATCGATCACAACTCCAACGACCACCAACACATCCAACTCGACCACAATCAACTAATCACGATCCCACCGACGTCGTTGTTGATTGTTCGAGGCGCGATAACATCGACGATCGATTTGATCGACGACGCCATCGACTCGACGACGATTCATCGATCGTCGACGATCACGACTCGACGCACGACCGACGCGACCGATCACGATCGACCTCGAACTCGCGACGGATCGAACACGCCATCACGATCGACGATCACGATTCCGCCACGACCGACGACTTCGGCGTCGACGACGTCGATCACGCGACCGCATTAATCGACGATCGAACGATCATCACGATCATCGTCCAACATCACTCATCACATCATCTCATCACTCATCACATACTCTCATATCTATGATACTGATCAATATATCACACACGTACATCATAACAATCATCCCACCGCTCAACCCGCCAACGTCCGATCCGAGTTTCATCACACTCGTACTCATTTCGCGATCGCCACCCATCCCAACACATCATTCACGCTACTCTGCAAAGGGAATAACAATTTTAGCGAATTAAAATTTATTTCCTTAAAAGCTCCTGGGTTAAGACACTGTCCGCCTGAAGACGCCACGGCCAAGCAGGCATGGTACATTTTTCACTCATCTCTAACCTTAATCAACCCCCTATTAATCAAGGCTTCCAGGGTCCCAGACATCGTACACGAATATGGGACCCAACGACGAAAAACATGTCAAACGGGGGTTGGAATTACTGTACCGGTAGTACCAACATGTTCTGCGATATTGGCCACCATTGCGTCGCAGACATGTTCAACATGTACCGTACATGTCGCCACTCAGATCTTTTTCACCATGTGTACCGGCATACCGATAATGCACGCATACGTGCTCATTTTTCAGATCCACCAATCTTCTCCAATACATCCCATATCAAAATCCACCATGGAATCACTTCAAAACAACTCCAAAAGTGGTTTAGGAATAAGTGAGAACTATTTTCTCGTTAGACTTTTCCAAAAATCCAAATCATGTAAGACGAGGCCACCCATTACTCGATCCTCTTCCAATCTTCGTATGGTGTTTGATCTCAGAGCAAGAAGTGGGGAAGAAATCACACCAAAGCTCGATCTCTGCAAACCCTAGCTCTTCCTTTCTCCTCCCCTTCTCCAAAACGTGACGTAAGCCCAAAATGAGCACTCAAAGACCAATTTCGCCCTTGAAACTCTCTTATGTAAGGCCATGTTCGCCTACACCCCCTTTCCTCTCATTTCCCATTTTTGTTTTTTTAAGTCACTTAATTCTTATGAGGCCTTGTTCGACACCCTATAAATCCAATTTTTCATTTTTAGTATTCCTACTTTTGTTTCACTTTCCCTATTTACTTATTTCCTATTAGCATTTGCTAATATTTCATATCCTCATTTTACAATTTATCAATTACCTAAAAGCCTGTTTGATGCACCATACCTGTGTATATAATAAAATTATTATAAAAATTTTGGGTATTTGGGTATTAATCGTCTTCACCGTCGCATCTCGAAAAACTGTTTCTACAGAGCTTATCCGGTTCCATCGTAAAGAAATAAATAAAGAGAAAGAAAGTTTAAGACATAAATGGATTTTTAATCGTATAAGAAAGGCTTACTTTGATATACACCGAAAATGTTATCTTAATGAAAATGTACACTCATTGGGCTCCTTAGTCATTCTTTTTCTGTATGTTTCAAAACCATTCAGAACTGAGACAGCGCAGACATCCCCCAAAAGAATGAGTAGAGCCGCATTGAGGAGACGACTTGAACCCGCATTGTGGCAAATATTTTTGCATATTGTATATGTTGCTGAATATTTTGTCATGTATATATGTATATATGTATATAGTTTGAAAAGGAACTATGTGGGTTGATCTCGCTGGACGAGTATCGAGCGCCATTAAGCCTACCACTAAATTTTTTTTATAAAAATGTGCATGGAATTGAAGAAGGTTTGAATGTTTTGATGATTTGAAGTAAATAAATGTATATGTATGTATATTGCGTTTGATCGGGCCGCGACGAGAACCCCACGAAGTTGAAAATCGGGCTTTGTGGCGTTTTAAATGCTTATCAGGTTTTGTAAATTGGGAAAGTCCCAAAAACGTAGAAACTATGGCCGATTCAAAATAAAAATCTAAGTGTTTGAAAAAAAGGAAAGAAAAGAAAAGAAAAAATTTACCACTTCACTTCTCCGAGATTATCATCACCTAAAAATATGTTAAGGATTGTAAAGTGGCTTTGCCTCCATGGATTTTATTTAAAAGTTCGAGGAAAATTTCTATATCCGCTGAGTACGGAGGTCCCTGTGGTCCATGAGGTTAATCCGGGTCGGGATCCTTCAATTTAGTTCGTGCTTTTAGGAAGAAATGAATGACGAGTATTATGCTAAGAAGGAAATAATTTAGTTCGTGCTTTCAAAATGAAAATGAATGACTAGTATGATGGTGACAGTGACAGAATTTAGTTCGTGCTTTAGGGAAGAAAATGAATGACGAGTATGATGCTGACAAGGACAACATTTAAATTGCTGAGGTTTCCTCCAGTTAAGCCTACCACATGCACAACCTCATATCCAAGTAGAGCACCATGATTAATTCTTCTCGTCTCAAGTCAGGACCAAGGAATGGAGGCATCGCGAATGCTGTATGGTGGTACGTGATCTATATATAAAGCACGAGATATTGATAAGATTCAAGATGTGTTGCTTTGGGAAGAAAATGAATGATGAGTATGATGTCGAAATGATGAAATTTAAGCTCGTTTAGGAAGAAAATGAATGACGAGCAGTCGACAAGGACACTTAGTTCGTTGGGAAGAAATTGAAAGACGAGTATGATGTCGACATGGATAAACCCAAAGTCGTTGGGAAGAAAATGCCGATAAGAACAAAGAATTTAGTTCATACTTTTGGGAAGAAAATGAATGACGAGTATGATGTTGACAAGGACAAAATTTAGTTCGTGCTTTTTGGAAGAAAATGAATGACGAGTATGATGTTGATAGGACTAAATTTAGTTCGTGCTTTTGGGAAGAAAATGAATGACGAGTATGATGCTGACAAGGACAGAATTTAGTTCGTGTTTTTTGTATGAAAATGAATGACGAGTATGATGCTGACAAGGACATAATTTAGTTCGTGCCTTTTGGAAGAAATTGAATGAGGAGTATGATAATCGACAAGGAGTTCGTGTTGGGAAGAAAATGAATGACGAGTACGACGCCGCCAAGGACATAATTTCGTGGCTTGGGAGGTTTCTCCGTTAATCAAGCCTACCATGCACAACCCTTGTCCAAGTAGAGCACCAAGATTAATTCCACTCTCTCAAGTCAACCAAGGAAATGTGGCAGGCACGGAAGGCAGTGGTACGTGATCATATAAAGCAATGTAGAGATCGATAAGATTCAAATTTATGCTTGCTTTTTGGAAAGAAAATAAATCCAGTATTATAGTCGTAAAAGGGTAAAATTTAGTTCGTGATTTTTGGAAGAAAATGAATGACGAGTATGATGCTGACAAGGACAAAATTTAGTTCGTGTTTTTGGGATGAAAATGAATGACGAGTATGATGCTGAAAATGATAAAATTTAGTTCGTGATTTTTGGAAGAAAATGAATGACGAAAATGAGCGTCGACAAGGAAAGAATTTAGTTTGTACTTTTGGGAAGAAAATCAATTGCAGGGATGACGATATGACTCCGAATTTAGTTTGTAAGCTAGGAAGAAAATGAATGACGAAAAGGAAGGAAATAATTTAGTTTGTGCTTTTGAAGAAAATGAATGACGTAGTATGATAACGGACAAGGACGTAATTTAGTTCGTAACTGCGTTTTTCCGTGTTAATCGCTTCATGCAATAACCTCATCCAGTAGAGCACCATGATTAACTCCTCTATCTCAAGTCAACCAAGGAATGTGGTGCAATTCAATGTGTGGTACGCGGGAAACAGAAAGTTTGCGAGATATTGACAAAGATCTCAAGATAAGCTTGCTTTTTGGAAGAAAATTAATGACGAGTATGATGCTTGAAAGGATAAAATTTTAGTTCATTATTTTTGGAAGAAAATGAATGACGAGTATGATGCTGACAAGGACAGAATTTAGTTCGTGCTTTTATGAAGAAAATGAATGACGAGTATGAGGCTGACAAGGACATAATTTAGTTCGTGCTTTTGGGAAGAAAATGAATGACGAGCATGATGTTGACAAGGACAAAATTATTTCATTCTTTTGGGAAAAAAAATGAATGACGAGTATGATGCTGACAAGGACAAATTTTAGTGCGTGCCTTCAAAAGGAAAATGAAAGACGAGTATGATGCCGATAAAGCAGGTAGAATTTGGGCTTATGCTTCGGGAAGAAAATGAATGACGAGTATGATGCTGACAACGATAGAATTTAGTTTGTGTTTTGTGGAAGAAAATGAATGACGAGTATGATGCGACAAGGACATAATTTAGTTCGTGCTTTTTGGAAGAAAACGTAATGACGAGGCGATACCGACGCGACAGAATTGGTTCGTGCTTTGGGAAGAAATGAATGACGAGTATGATGTCGGGATAAGGACATAAATTAGTTCGTATGGGAGGTTTCTCCAGCAATAATCCTACCATGCACAACCTCATATCCAAGTAGAGCACCATGATTAATTCCACTCTCTCAAGTTGAACCAAAAAATGTGGAGGCATTACAAGGTAGGTGGTACGTGGATCATATATAAAACATGTAGATTGATAAGATTCATCCTTGCGCTTTCTTTTGGAAAATGAATGACGAGTATGATGCTGAAAAGGATAAAATCTAGTTCGTGATTTTTTGAAGAAAATGAATGACGAGTACGATGCTGACAAGGACAAAATTTAGTTCGTGCTTTGGGGAGGAAAATGAATGACGAGGATGATGCTGACAAGGACATATACTTAGTTCATTGGGAAGAAATGAATGATGAGTATGATGTCGACAAGGACGTAATTTAGTCGTTTGTATGAAAATGAATGACGAGTATGATGCTGACAAGGACATAATTTAGTTCGTGCCTTTTGGAAGAAATTGAATGAGGAGTATGATACTGACAAGGAAAGAATTTAGTTCGTGCTTTTGGGAAGAAAATGAATGACGAGTATGATGCTGCCAAGGACATAATTTACTTCGTGCTTTGGGGAGGTTTCTCCAGGTTAATCAAGCCTACCATGCACAACCTCATATCCAAGTAGAGCACCAAGATTAATTCCACTCTCTCAAGTTGAACCAAGGAATGTGGAGGCATTGCAAGGTAGGTGGTACGTGGATCATATGTGCTAATGTAGAGATTGATAAGATTCAGCCTATGCTTGATTTTGGAAAGAATGACGAGTATTATGTCGAAAGGGTAAAATTTAGTTCTGTGATTTTTGGAAGAAATGAATGATCTAGTATGACTAATGTAAGGACAAAAATTCTAGTTCGTGGTTGGATGAAAATGAATGACGAGTATGATGCTGAAAATGATAAAATTTAGTTCGTGATTTTTGGAAGAAAATGAATGACGAGTATGATGCTAACAAGGAAAGAATTTAGTTTGTACTTTTGGGAAGAAAATCAATTACGAGGATGACGCTGACAAGGACGGAATTTAGTTTGTGTTTTGTGGAAGAAAATGAATGACGAGTATGATGCTGAGAAGGAAATAATTTAGTTCGTGCTTTTTGGAAGAAAATGAATGACGAGTATGATGCTGACAAGGACATAATTTAGTTCGTGCTTTTGGGAGGTTTCTCCAGGTTAATCAAGCCTACCATGCACAACCTCATATCCAAGTAGAGCACCATGATTAACTCCTCTATCTCAAGTTGAACCAAGGAATGTGGTGGCAATTCAATGTAGGTGGTACGTGGAACATATAGAAAGCCCAGAGATATTGACAAGATTCAGCATAAGCTTGCTTTTTGGAAGAAAATTAATGACGAGTATGATGCTTGAAAGGATAAATTTTGTTCATTATTTTTGGAAGAAAATGAATGACGAGTATGATGCCGATTATTATTTAATTTAGTTTGTGCTTTTGGGAAGAAAATGAATGAAGAGTATGATGCTGACGAGGAAAGAATTTATTTCGTGCTTTTGGGAAGAAAATGAATGACGAGCATGATGTTGACAAGGACAGAATTGAGTTCGTTCTTTTGGGAAAAAAAATGAATGACGAGTATGATGCTGACAAGGACAAATTTTAGTGCGTGCCTTCAAAAGGAAAATGAAAGACGAGTATGATGCTGACAGTGGCAGAATTTAGTTTCATGCTTTTGGGAAGAAAATGAATGACGAGTATGATGCTGACAACGATAGAATTTAGTTTGTGTTTTGTGGAAGAAAATGAATGACGAGTATGATGCATATGATATATTTGGGTTCGTGCTTTTTGAAGAAAATGAATGACGAGTATGATACTGACAAGGACAGAATTTAGTTCGTGCTTTTGGGAAGAAAATGAATGACGAGTATGATGCTGACAAGGACATAAATTAGTTCGTGCTTTTGGGAGGTTTCTCCAGGTTAGTCAATCCTACCATGCACAACCTCATATCCAAGTAGAGCACCATGATTAATTCCGCTCTCTCAAGTTGAACCAAAAAATGTGGAGGCATTACAAGGTAGGTGGTACGTGGATCATATATAAAACATAGAGAGATTGATAAGATTCATCCTGTGCTTTCTTTTTGGAAGAAAATGAATGACGAGTATGATGCTGAAAAGGATAAAATCTAGTTCGTGATTTTTTGAAGAAAATGAATGACGAGTACGATGCTGACAAGGACAAAATTTAGTTCGTGCTTTGGGGAGGAAAATGAATGACGAGGATGATGCTGACAAGGACATAATTTAGTTCGTGCTTTTGGGAAGAAAATGAATGATGAGTATGATGCTGACAAGGACAGAATTTAGTTCGTTCTTTTTGGAAGAAATTGAAATTGATTTTAGTATGATGTTTAATAAAGGAAATACTGAGTTCGGTAGTTTTTTAAATGAAAACACTGATTAGTATGATGTCGACAAAGGATGTAATTCTAGTCTATGCTTTTGGGAAATAAAAATGAATGACAAGTATGATGTCGGCAAAGACATAATTCTAGTCTTGCTTTGGAGGTTTCTCCAGTTAATCAGTTTCTATCTTAGACGAACCTCATATCCAAGTAGAAAGCACCATGATTAATTCTCTCTCCTCAAGTTGAACCATGAATGGTTGGGCTCTGTAAAGGTGGTGGTACATGGATCATATATAAAGCACAGAGAGATTGATAAGATTCATCATGTGCTTGCTTTTGGGAAGAAAATCAATGACAAGTATGATGTTGAAAAGGATGAAATTTAGGTCGTTCTTTTTGGAAGAAAATGAATGACGAGTATGATGCTGACAAGGACAAAATTTAGTTTGTGCTTTTGGAAAGAAAATGAATGACGAGTGTGGACCCTACCCGATCCACGGGCCGGCGCGACTCGCTTTTAAATGGAAGGAAAATGTAAAAAAAATGAAAAGAAAATGTGGGTTGATTTTTAAGTTTTGGAAAATTGGCTCCGAGGAGGAGTTTTTCTTCGAGTCGCCACTTACTATTATTTTATAAAGGGGAAAACTAAGTAAGAACAAAAACCCCAAGGCTAAACATACAATTAGATCGACAAAACCTAATTGGTATCTAGTGCGTTTAAAAAACACTCAACCAAAGGGCAATAGCTGCACTGTGGTCCTTAGCCATATACGCACACCGCAGTTAGCTAACAAACATAGCAAAGCATGCATGACACCCAAACACAAAGCATCCATGTGGAAATTCATTACCCAACATTAAAGTACATACCTATGGTCTCAGCTGCCGCCGCATAAGAGGTCGGCCCAGCGGCTTAAATGCACCACAAATGTCAAAATCCAAACACCATAGCGCATATGAATACAAATACCAACACCTACATGTACCGAGGTCCCCAACCATGCACAAACAGAATAGGTAAATAATACATCATACATCATGCATTTAAAAACCAAATATTGGATCCCATACCAAAAGAAAGGAAGTACCGAAGCGAGGTAAGTGATTTGCTTATTTTTAGCACACACATTCCCTTTAAAATCCCACACCAAACCAAACCATACATGGGCCAATCCCACAGCCCACTCACCCCACTTTCGTTCTCAAACCTAAACTAAACTCGCATCTCTAAAGGCAAGCTTTTACGTCTCTTTGGGGCAACTAAGAGTTAACGCCATGATAGATTCGAGATCAAACATGCTAAAATAGGGGTCGCCCATGAGTCGCTCGGTATCAACCCATTGAATTGGTTCTCAACAAGTCCAAACGAGTATAATGCTGAAAAGGATGAAATTTAGTTCGTTATTTTTGGAAGAAAATGAATAACGAGTATGATGCTGACAAGGACAGAATTAAGTTGGTGCTTTTGGGAAGAAAATGAATGACGAGTATGATGTTGACAAGGAGATAATTTAGTTCGTGCTTTTGGGAAGAAAATGAAAGACAAGTATAATGCTGACATGGACATAATTTAGTTCGTGCTTTTGGGAAGAAAATGAATGACGATGTTATTGCTGACAAGAACATAATTTAGTTAATGCTTTTGGGATGAAAATGAGTAACTAGTATGATGCTAACAAGGACAAAATTTAGTTCGTGCTTTTGGGAAGAAAATGAATGACGAGTATGATGCTGACAAGGACATAATTTGCTTCGTGATTTTGGGAGAATTCTCCAGGTTAATCAAGCCTACCATGCACAACCTCATATCCAAGTAGAGCTCCATGATTAATTCCACTCTCTCAAGTGGAACCATGGAATGTGGAGGCATTGCAAGGTAGGTGGTACGGGGATCATATATAAAGCACAGAGAGATTGATAAGATTCAACCTGTCCTTGCTTTTAGAAAGAAAAGGAATGACGAATATGATGCTGACAAGGACATAATTTAGTTCGTGCTTTTTGGATTAAAATGAATGACCAGTATGATACCTATAGTTAATAAAATTTTAGTTCGTAGTTTTTGGGAAGAAAGTGAATGACGAAAGATGTCAACGAAGATAGGTACTTACTGCTGGAGGTTTCTCCAGTCGGGCCAAGACAACCATGCATGCAAATCTATATGGCGGAGCACCATGATTAATTTCTCTCAAACTTCAACCAAGGAATGTGGTGCATTGCAAAGCTGTGGTGGTACGTGGCTCATATATGCTAATAGAGAGATTGATAAGATTCGCCTTGTCTCGCTGAAAGAAAATGAATTACTAGTATGCATCGAAAAAGGACAAAATTTATGCGCATTTTTGAATAAAATGAATGATATGGGATGATGCCCATTACCTTACGTAATTTAGTTCGTGGGTTTTGGGAAGAAAATGAATGACGAGCATGATGTCAATATACGTAATTTAGTTCGTGTTTTGGATGAAAAATGAATGACTAGTATGATGTCGATTAAGACATAATTAAGTTCGTGCTTTTGAGGTTTCTCCTGTGTTAATCAAGCCTACCATGCCCACCCTCATATCCATGTAGAGCACCATGACACTCCACCTCTCAAGTTGGAACCAAGGAACGGAGGCATCGCGAATGTACCGCGGTCGCGGATCATATATAAAGCACGTAGATATTAATAAGATCTCGCCGCTTGCTTATGGGAAGAAAATGAATGACGAGTATGATGCTGGAAAGGATGAAATTTAGTTCGTTATTTTTGGAAGAAAATGAATAATGAGTATGATGCTGACAAGGACAGAATTTAGTTCGTGCTTTTGGGAAGAAAATGAAAGACGAGTATAATGCTGACATGGAAAGAATTTAGTTCGTGCTTTTGGGAAGAAAATGAATGACGATGTTATTACTGACAAGAACATAATTTAGTTATTGCTTTTGGGAAGAAAATGAATGACGATGTTATTACTGACAAGAACATAATTTAGTTATTGCTTTTGGGATGAAAATGAATAAAGAGTATGATGCTGACAAGGACATAATTTAGTTCGTGCTTTTGGGAAGAAAATGAATGACGAGTATGATGCTGACAAGGACAAAGATTAGTTCGTGTTTTTGGGATGAAAATGAATGACGAAATGATGTCGATAAGGACATAATTTAGTTCGTGCCAAAGGTTTCTCTCCTGTGTTAATCAAGCCTACCATGCTCCACCTCATATCCAAGTATAAGCACCATGATTAATCTTCTCAAGTTGAACCAAGGAATGGAGGCATTGTACAAGCCGGTACGTGATCATCATATATAAAAGCACGTAGATATTAATAAGATTCGCCGCTACTTAAGGGAAAAATGAAAGACGAGTATGATGCTGGAAAGGATGAAATTTAGTTTGTTATTTTTGGAAGAAAATGAATAATGAGTATGATGTCAGATAAGACGTAATTGTTGGTGATTGGGCGTAAATGGATGACTAGGCAGTGATGTCACAAGACAAAATTTAGTTCGTGCTTTTTTGGGAAGAAAATGAAAGAAGAGTATGATGTCGGTGTGATGAAATTAGTTCATATTTTTGGATGAAAATTAATGACCAAGTATTATTAATGATTAAAGGACAAAATTTAGTTCGTGCTTTGGGAAGAAAATAAATGACGAAGTATGATGTCGACAAGGATATACCAGCGCGTTTTTGAGAGTTTTCCTGTGTTAGACCGCGACTACCATGCACAACCTCATATCCAAGTAGAGCACCATGATTAATTCCTCTCAAGCCTAAATCCAGGAAGAAAGGATAAAATTTAGTATGTTATTTTTGGAAGAAAATGAATGACGAGTATGATGCTGACACGACATAATTTAGTTCTTGTGCTTTTGGGAAGAAAATGAATGACGAGGCGGACGCCTCGACGCAGGAAAGAATTTAGTTCGTGGTTGGATGAAAGTGAACACGAGTATGATGCTGACAAGGACAACATTTAGTTCGTGCTTTTGGGAGGTTTCTCCAGGTTAATCAAGCCTACCATGCACAACCTCATATCTAGGTATAGCACCATGATTAATTCCTCTCTCTCAAGTTGAACCATGGAATGTGGAGGCCTTGCAATGTAGCTGGTACGTGGATCATATATCAAGCACAGAGATATTTATAAGATTCATCATCTGCTTGCTTGTGGGATGAAAATGAATGACGAGTATGATGTGTCGAAAGGATGAAATTCTTAGTTCGCTCTTGGAAGAAATGAATAATGAGTATGATGCTGACAAGGACAGAATTAAGTTGGAGCTTTTTGAAAGAAAATGAATGACGAGTATGATGCTGACAAGGACATAATTTAGTTTGTGCTTTTGGGAAGAAATGAATGATCATGTTATCACGACAAGAACATAATTTAGTTAATGCTTTTGGGAATAAATGAATGACGAGTATGATGCTGACAAGGACATAATTTAGTTCGTGCTTTGGGAAGAAAATGAATGACGAGTATGATGCTGACAAGGAAAAATTTAGTTCGTGCTTTTGGGAAGAAATTGAATGACGAGTATGATGTTGACAAGGAAAGAATTTAGTTCGTGTTTTTTAGATGAAAATTAATGACGAGTATGATGGTGACAAGGAAAAAATTTAGTTCGTGTTTTTGGGAAGAAAATGATTGACGAATATGATGATGACAAGGAAAGAATTTAGTTCTCGTGTTGGGAAAGAAACGAAGGATCTAGTAGCATGATGCCGACAAGGACAAAAATTTACTTGCTTTTTAGGAGGTTTCTCAAGGTTAATCAAGCCTACCATGCACAACCTCATATCCAAGTAGAGCATCATGATTAATTCCACTCCCTCAAGTTGAACCATGGAAAGTGGAGGCATTGCAAGGTAGGTAGTACGTTGATCATATATAAAGCACCGAGAGATTGATCGATTCAAATTGGCCCTAGCTTTTTTTGAAAGAAAATAAATGATGAGTATGATGTCGAAAGGATAAAATTTAGTTCGTGATTTTTAGAAGAAATGAATTCGACAAGTATGACATTTGGCGCGACGTAACAATTGCGGCTAAAGAAATGAATGCGACGCGGTATGATGTTGACAAGGACACTTAGTTCGGGTTGGGATAAAATTGATCGGGACGAAAGTATGATGTCAGACACAGGAAAAAATTTAGTTCGTGCTTTTTGGGAGTAGCTCTGTGGTTAATCAAGCCTACCATGCACAACCTCATCCAAGTAGAGCACTATGATTAATTCTCTCGCATGTTGAACCAATGAATGTGGTGGCATTGAAATGCGTGTGGTAATGCGGATCATATATGCTAATGGAAGATATTCATATAAGATTCGTAAAGATAAAGCTTGCTTGTGGGTAGAAAATGAATGACTAGTATGATGTTGTATGCGATGAAATTTAGTTCGTTTTTGGATGAAAAAAATTAATGACCAAGATGATAACGACAAGGACAAAATTTAGTTAAGCTGGGGAAGAAAATGAATGACTAGTATGATGTCGACAAGGATATAATTTACTGTAAGCTTTTTGGGAGTTTTCTTTTCTCCTAGTTAATCAAGACTACCATGCACAACCTCATATCCAAGTAGAGCACCATGATTAATTCCTCTCTCTCAAGTCGAACCAAGGAAGAAAAGGATAAAATTTAGTATGTTATTTTTGGAAGAAAATGAATGATGAGTATGATGATGACACGGACAGAATTTAGTTCCTGCCTTTTGGAAGAAAATGAATGATCCAGTATGATGTCGACGACTAAAGTTAAATTTTAGTTCGGTGTTTTTGGGATGAAATTGAACGTGACTAGTGCTGATGCGTTGTCGACAAGGACATACTTGCTTTTTACTTTTGGAGAAAGCTCCAGCATCGTTCTTACCGATGGTCAACAGACCATCCAGTGATAAATCATGATTAATTCCTTCTGCAGCAGAAACCTAAGGAATGTGGAGGCATTGCAATAGTCGGTAATGTGATCATATATAAAGCACAGAGATATTAATAAGATTCAGCTTCTGCTTACTTATGGGAAAAAAATGAAAGACGAGTATGATGCTGGAAAGGATGAAATTTAGTTTGTTATTTTTGGAAGAAAATGAATAATGAGTATGATGCTGACAAGCGACGGGATGTCTAAGTTTAAAGCTTTCTTTCTATTAAAATGGATGATCTAGTATGATGCTGGACAAGGACAAAATTTAGTTCGCTTTTGGGGAAGAAAATGAAAGACCTAGCATATCGTCGATTATGGAAAGAATTTAATCGCTTTTGTGTGGAAGAAAGTGAATGACGATGTTACACGACAATCACATAATTTAGTTATTGCTTGGGATGAAATGAATAAAGAGTATGATGCCTGATGCCAAGGACAAAATTTGCTCTCATGGCTTTCTTTCTGGAAAGCAAAAATGAATGACCTAGTATGATGCCGATAAGGACAAAATTCTGCTCCGTGCTTTTGGGAAGAAATTGAATGATGAGTATGATGTTGACAAGGAAAGAATTTAGTTCGTGTTTTTTTGATGAAAATTAATGACGAGTATGATGCTGACAAGGACATAAATTAGTTCGTGCTTTTTGGAAGAAAATGAATGACGAGTATGACACTGACAAGGATAGAATTTAGTTCGTGCTTTTGGGAAGAAAACGAATGATGAGTATGATGCTGACAATGACATAATTTACTTTGTGATTTTGGGAGAATTCTCCAGGTTAATAAAGACTACCATGCACAACCTCATATCCAAGTAGAGACCCATGAATAATTCCACTCTTTCCGCGGAACCATGGAATGGCTACTTGCAAGGTAGGTGGTACTACCATATATAAAAGCCACGTAGAGTTTGATAAGATCTCACTGGGCCCTTGCTTTTGGAAAGAAAATGAATGACGGCTATGATTCTGACAAGGACATAATTTTGTTCATGTTTTTGGGAAGAAAATGATTGACGAAATATCGATATGAAAGAATTTAGTTCGTGGTTAGAAGAAAAACAAATGACGAGTATGATGCTGACATGAAAATTTACTGCGCTGAGTTTCTCGCGTTAATCAAGCCTACCGCGCACAACCCTGCATCCAAGTAGAGCACCATGATTAGACCTCACTCTCCTCAAGTTGAACCATGGAATGGAGGCATTGTAAGGTAGGTAGTACGCTGATCATATATAAATCACCGAGAGATTGAAACAGATTCACCGGTCTTGGAAGCGCTTTTTGGAAAGAAATGAATGACTAGTATTGTAAAATCCCAGTTCCTTATTGAATGTTATAATAGTGGTTATTGAACTGATTTGAGGTCTAATGATAGAAGCGAGGGTAGATTAGAATTTAGAACGCCTGACCATTTAAGCATTTGGGCTAAAATTTTCGAAAATCAGAACCGTGCCCCACGAATAGTGATTTTTTTTCTTATTTTATCCGGACGTGAGGGGTTTCAAAGGGATTTTACAGTACCCCCGCCTTGCGACTAACCGATATTGTAAGATAACGGGAGATTTAAGTGAATAAAGTGATTTCCTGACCAAATTTGGTCGCTACGAAATTTTTCGAAATTGCCGAAAATACGAAAAGGTCCGAATAAATCATAAAGACTAACGAAATCAAATAAAGTGAAACGAGTCCGCTTTCGATAGTTTCGTGTGATTCGAACGCATCGGTCGTTGCTTACGTCCTGATTACCGATGACGATTTTTAACCGAGCTGCGATTTCTCGTGAGCCTGAAATTCACCGTGAAGGATTTAGTTAAAGCGCGCGTTAAATATTTATGTTCAAATTTAAATATAGATCCACCATAGAATATTTTGACACATAATTATATAAAGCAAAGATAAGGTGAACTGAGATAAAAGTCGCTATAAGTAAGAGATATTTTATTATGAGAGCCAATTAAAACCTTCTTAATGGCTAAGTCATGATTTAAATAATGGGTAAAATGACTTGGTCTCATAAGAATGGACCAATGAGAAGCTTAAGGCAGTAAATCACTTTAAACAAACTAATGAGATTATTTGGTTTAAGGGTAATTGGAAACTTTGAAAGAAAATTTTAGGAGATTTAATGCTCCAAAGTGAGGAGAACGTGCAGTAGAGGGAAGAAAGGAGAAAAGGAGAGAAAGGAGAGAAAGGTTAGGGCAAAGTGGAGAGGTGAGTTTTTTCCTCTCCTTCAAGCTTTCCAAGTGCTCTACAAGTGATAGCAAGGGAGAGGAGCCAAAGGAAACCAAGAACAAGTAAGTTTTTAATGGTGGTTAGGTTTGATGTTTTTCATGTCTAATGCTTCTGGATTTCTTGTATGGATGTTAAATTAGTGTACTAGGGTTGAATGTGATGATGATTTTGAGATAAATTGAGTAAAAGCCATGGATTAGATTAGGGTTTTGACAAATCAAGTGAATGAATGGTTAGGCTTGATGGAAATCTTTGTGTGATATGTTGAAATGGGTATAATGCATCAGATTTAAGTGTTTAGAGGAAAGAAAAAATGGAAGAGAAACAATTTGCAAAATTTTAAGTAGCGCCTTTACAGAAATGTCCTGTGCTTGTTTTGACCGCTTTATTTTGGCCATAACTTGCTCAATTTTTGATCCGATTTGAGTGATTTGGGCGGTTACTGCAAAATAGACTTGAAGGAGAACAAACTTAAGAAGAAGGTATCGCCAAATTTCGATTTGGCGAATATTTATTAAAGAATTATGTAAGTAAATCACTGGCAACATGTGATTGTTCGGTTATTATTGCGAGTTTCTAAGTGTTCAAATTCGTGATTCAATTGAATAGAACCCTTAGCACCCGCTTTAAATGAGTATAAGGACATAGTGTCAAAATATGAAGTCAAGACCTCGGAAAATGAGTATCACAAACTCACTAGAAAAATCTGCAGAATGACTAGTCAGCATGAAAACGCCATAACTTTAGTTTGGATGATCCGACATTGATTCCAATTCTATAAAATAGATTCCTAGAGGAATAAGAATATAGGAATGAGTGTTATAGGATTAAATGGAAATATGGTTAATGTGTAATTGTGATTTTCTCGCGGTGAAAAGGACTATCGGACGGAACTGAACTCAACGGAAGCAAAGCTGGACGAGCGGTGAACTGTGAGTGAAAATGATATTTTGAGAATTGAGTTTTTAAAAGTGAATGGTTTTAATGTTAAACTGAAAGTTTAATGTAAATTTTTATGTAAATGTTAAGGCATATGGAAATGTTTTATCTGCATTGTTTTATCTTGCATCAATGCATATATTTATATGTGTATTAAATATGTATGCATATGTTAAGGTATTATGAAAGTTTAAAATGTTTAACGGCGCATATGTGTTAAGGTATTATGAAAGTTTAAAACAGGTTAAAGAATGCATATGTGTTTTTAATGATAAAGTAAAGGATTTAATGTATTTATAAATGTATTGGAAAAAATAGCTTACCGATGGTTACCCTAAACCCCTTATGATCAAGTATGACCGATATCGTCGTAAGTATTCTTTAAGCGTAAGGATTTAGAGGGTAAAGTTATAGTTACCAATCGGTGGGAGGGAAGAAGTGTTTAGAGTAACATCCTACACGTGATAGTGCTATGATCGAACCCTATGCAAAGCGTGAGTTTTCTCCGCTAGCCGTAGTGGTTATGACCGGAATGGGATCGCCCTCACCGCTGCACTGAAACCGTTTCGTGTGTTTATTCCCCGGGTTCCATCGAAGAAAGAAAGAAAGAAAGAAAGAAAGAAAGAAAGAAAGAAAGAAAGAAAGTTTACTACATTAAATGTTTAAAGCATAAATGGATTTAAATGCATAGGAGTATTTATTGAAAGAAAGTTTAAGGCATAAATGCTAAAGCATAAATGGGATTTTAAATGCATACATGATAGAAAGAAAGTTTAAGGTATAAATGTTTAAAGCATAAACCCGATTTTAATGGTATAAGTATTTATGGAAAGAAAGGTTAAGGCATAAATGTTTAATGTATAAATGGATTTTAATCAGATAAGTATGTATTATTTTGATATGCACCGAAATGTTATATAAATGAAAATGTACACTACCGAGCTCGTTTAGCTCACTCTTTCCATATGTTTCAACAAATATTTTCAGACTGGAGACAAAGGCCGGGTAGAGTACCTCCCGTGGCAGTTGAGTCGAAGCTATCGAGGAGATGACGATGACCGTAAGATTGAAAATAACAATTTGCATATTGTATATGTGAATATTTTGTCATGTTTGATAAAATTATGCATGGAATTGAATAAGGTTTAAATGTTTTGATGATTTGAAAGAAATAAAATGTATATATATGTATATTATGTTTGATTGGGTTGTGGACGAGGAGTCCGTCATGTAGGTTGATGAATCGGGGTTTAGGAAGTGTTTAAATGTTTTCACTGTGTTTTGTAAATTTGGGAAAGTCCGAAAAACAGAGGAAACTCTGGCCGATTTTCCTGAAAAAAATCTAAGTGTTGAAAAAGAAGAGAAAAAGAAATTTTTAGCACTTCATCGCATTATTTTTTAAAAAAGATATGTGAAGAATTGTAAGGGGTTCGCTTCCACGGATTTTAATTTATGGTTTTAAGGAAAGTTTTATATCCGCTGATGCCGGAGGCCCCCCGGCTCAAGGAGGTTAATCCGGTCGGGATCCTTCAACATGGTATCGTATAGCGAAAGCTGAAAATGTTATAAAGATTTGAAAATTTTTATTTTTATATGATGTTTTAATGTTTTCTTTTAAGATATCATAAAAAAAATAAAAATAAAATAAAAATAATTTATGTGATTTAAAATCATATATGCATTACATGACATATTGTAATTCTTAATTCTACGTAAAACGCGTCGCCGAGGCCGACACCACCAGAGAGCCCCGGAGGCGCAGTACCACCACCGTAGGAATATGTTGATGAGTCCGCGATGTTCCTCCACCCGCAGCACAAATTTAGGGTCGCCACCGCTTCTCCAAAGGTCGTGAGAGTATCGTATACCTTTAGAGCAGATGGCTCGGGAGTGTGTTAGCCACAACATTTAATCAAATTTCGTGAGCCGATTTCCGTGTCCATTGAGAGGGCAGTTGCTGAGGCAAGAAATTATGACTAAGATAGGAGATCCCGGGAAAGGTAATGGTCGCTGCTGAGGGTAACGAGATGGTTAATTGAAAATGCACGGGTTTAATTTAGCTTGGGTGAATCAATGACATTAAGTGAATTATTAATTGTAATTGCTGAAAGAAAATGGGAAGAAATTGGAACACATAATGATGAATGTGTAACATGTAGGATTTTGCCACCCTAGGAAAAGTATGAAAAGCTGGATTTTTACAACGTATGATTATCATAGAGGCTAGAGTTTCGCGCATTTGATATTATTTGATATCCATGACTTTATGTTATATTAGGCATGGATTTACTATCTAGACATCATACTATGAATTGTTATAGGAAAGAGGTTAGGTTCTATGTCAAGGAACACGCAGGTTGTTTTATGTGGGTTACTGGAAAATACTACCTACCAATAATATGACGCTTATGTGGCTAGTAAAATAAAGTTATATCAAAGGCAATTTCCAGCTTATGCTATTGAGGTGAGGGATAATGGTAGTCGAATGGAAGATATTCGATAGTCAAATACCGGATGTATTTCCAGAGGGACTTCTTAGGTGACAGAGCAAAATATTATATATATATATATATATATATATATATTAATTTTGATTGAAATGACCCCTAGACGTAAACTTCAATCATAAGGCACCTTATATGATGGCTCCTTAAAAGTTGAAAGAATTGAAAGAATTGAAAGTATAAATGGATGTGAGCTTGTGAGTAAGGTTTCGAGTTAGGGCTCGAGCATTTCGCCTTGGGAGGCCTGGTCTCATATAAAAAAATGATGATGAAAGTTTTATGATCGTATATTGATTACATAGAGTTGAATAAAGTGAAAA
This sequence comes from Tetrastigma voinierianum, assembly GCA_016808115.1. Taxonomy (NCBI): domain Eukaryota; kingdom Viridiplantae; phylum Streptophyta; class Magnoliopsida; order Vitales; family Vitaceae; genus Tetrastigma; species Tetrastigma voinierianum. The sequence goes on from JAEQBH010000605.1 coordinate 152,393, forward strand.
TACGCAATCAACACCCATTTACACCCGATTGATGATCTTTTGATCAATTGGCTGTGGAACGAGGGTATTTTTGAAAATGGATCTAAGCTCAGTTACCATCATCAAAGATTAGGTCAGAGGATGTTCCTATGACAACTTCGAGAAACACGGTATAGGCATTATGAGCTTTAGCTGCTGCTAGTTGACCAACTTATATTCAGCCGCTTTATGGATTCTATGAATAGGACTTTCAGCCTTATTTAGGATCGCTTGTTATAGTATTCATTGATGTATTTAATCTATTTAAGCAAAGAATGAACATCATGAGGAGTTATCTGGCAAATTCTATTTACTTAGTATGCCAAACTTAGTAAATTTCTAGTTCTGGTTAGACGTTGCGTTTTCTAAGGCATGTGATTTCATATGTTCATCGATCCCAACATCGGTATAAGGTTCAATCTACGAATGTGACAGATACAAAGTTTTCTAGGTTAAGGTGGTGTTATCGAAGGTTGTTAAGGGATTTTCAAAGTTACGGATCCTTTGACTAAATTGACAAGGAAAGATGAAAAGTTTGTATGGTAAGAGACATGCCTAAAAGATTCGATGAACTAAAAAGGAATTTGACCTTAGCCTCTAGTTCTACAATTCGCCGTGGCAAAGAAGGATATACAAAGAGACAGATGTTTTCAGTGAAAGGGGCAAGTTAATGCAAGGAAAATGTGATAGCATATGATATAAGGCAATTGAAAAAGCATGAGCAGAATTATCTGAGACATAACCTAGAGTTGGTTGTTGTAGTCTTTGCTTTACGTATATGGAGGCATTACTGATATGGAGTTGCATGTAAAATTTTTACAGATCACAAGAACATGTAATATTTATTCACATAGAAAAGTTAAATATGAGGACAGGAGAGATGGGTTGAACTCATTAAGGATTGCGAGTGCACTATTGAGTACCATCAGGGAAATGTTAATGTGGTAACCATGCTCTTTTTAGTAGGAAGCTCACGGGTTCACGATTCACCTAGTACAGTACCTCTCATGTTTATGGAATCGGGAGGTCTTAGCGCGAGACTGGAGTCGACAGATATCGAGCCTTACTAGCTACATTCATGTTAGTCCTGTACTAATAGACAAGATATGAAGCCATAGACTCAAGATACGATCATGATAAAATCTGAAAGGAAGCTGAGTCTGGCGCGAAAGATTTTTAGTATCGCACGCGGTGGCGGTGACGACAGGTCGTGTTATAAAATTAGATGCGGAAGATTAAAGAAATAAATTATGAAAGAGACTCAATTTCCTTCTCGCATACGCATGCATCGTGAAACACTAAAATGTATCATACCCTAAGGGAATACTAAAGGTGGAGGGGTATAAAGAAAGATGTTGCACTTATTTCAAAATGTCTCATTTGTCAAAAAGGTTAAGGTCAGAGCATCAAAGATTTCCAGTGTGGTTCTTATAGACTCTTCCGATCCCTCAGTGGAAATGGGAGAGAATCATGATGGATTTTTTTTTTATTTCCACTTTGCCAGAGTGGTTATGACGTGATATAGGTGATTGTGGATAGATTGACGAAATCAGTCAATTTCCTACCTATGGAAAAATAGTGACTTAGTCGAAGTCAACAGTTGTGCAAAGAGATTGTATGACTTCAATGATATTAATCTGAAAGAGCCATACATACATTGGAAGTTATGCTCAAGGCTTGTGTGTGTTAGAGTTTAAAGGAAGTTAGAAAGATATTTACCATTAATGAGTTTTCCTACAATAGTTATCATGCAGCATTGAAATGGCTTATGAGGCCTTATATGGAAGGAAGTGTAGACTCCATTATGTTGGGATGAGGAAGGGGAGAGAAAATTTTAGGTTCATAAATTGAAACGTGCCACAAATGCATAATGTTAAAAGTTATCGCTGATAGATTAAAGATAGCTCAAGATTGACGTAAGTTATGTTGATAACCTACAGAGATTTAATTTTAGGTGGGGGATCGTATTTATGAGGATACTGAAAGGGTGTTGGATATTCGAAAGAAAGGGAAGTTAAGTCCTATCTATGGGACTTTATGAGTCATGAAAATAATTGAGAGGTAGCTGCCTTGGTTGAGGTTGCCACCGACTACCTATCATGACATATTTTACATTTCTATGTTTCGAAAGTATATGACAGATTCTTCACATGTACAAGAGGATTCATCAACCGGTTGAATTGAAAAAAATTGACGATGAGGAAAGACCTGCTCAAATTGTTGATCGAAATGATTAGGTTCTTGAAACAAAGTGATTCCTTTAGTAAAGGTGTCGGGTGGATGAATCACCAGAGAGGAAGCAACATGAGAATTGAAGATCGACACTAAGTATGTTATTTAAATTTCGAGGACGAAATTTTTATAAGGAGGGGTGATTGTAAAACCCCAACCTTATTGAATGTTATAATAGTGGTTATTGAACCTGATGGAGGTCTAATGATAGAAGCTTAGGTAGATACTGAATTTAGAATCGCTCGACTTCATTTGGGCATGAAGTGAAAATTTTCGAAAACAACCAAAGCCCAATTTATCAGTGATTTTTTTTCTTATTTTATCCGGATGGAGGGGTTGCAAAGGATGAAGAAAATTCCTCAGCCTTATGACTTTTGAACCGATATTTAGAAGATAACGGGAGATTTATGAATAGTGATTTGACCGAAATTTGGAGCTCACAATGAAATTTTTCTAAATTGAGCCGAAAAATACGAAAAGGTCCGAATAAATCATAAAGACTAACGAAACTGAAATAAAAAGTGAAACGGAGTCCGCTTTGGATAGTTTCCAGTATTTCGAACGTATCGGTAATAATACGCTTATTGTCCCTGATACCGATTTTAATGATTTTAAACTGATCGCGGATTTCGTAGCCTCAAACCACTCTGTGAAGGATTTAGTGCCAAAATATTTTATGTTCAAATTTAAATATAGACGACCATAGAATAGCTTGACATATAATTGATATAAAAGGCGTATAAGGTGAAACCGAGATAAAAGTCGCTATAAGGGAGATATTTATTATGAGAGCCAATTAAAACCTTTCTAATGGCTAAGTCATGATTTTTAAATAATGGGTAAATGACTTGGTCTCATAAGAATGGACCAATGAGAAGCTTGGATAAAAGAGTAAATCACTTTAAACAAACTAATGAGACTTGCTTAAGGGTAATTTTGGAAACTTCTTGAAATGGGCAAGAAGGTCTCTTAGGAGATTTAATGTCCATGAGGAGACATAGGAGAAGAAGGAGAAGGAGAAGGAGAAGAGAGAAGAGAGAAGTTGAGGAGTGAGAGGTGAGTTTCTTTCTCTCTCCAGTTTGGATGATGTGAGGCGGAGAGACAGAGGCGAACGAGGCAGTTTTTTTTACGGTGGAAGTTTAGGCTGATGCTCATGCCTACGCCTGATTTCTTCTGCAGGGACAAAGCAACAGTGGCATTTAGGGCTAATATTGGATGATTTAGATAATGAGAGCATGGGACAGATTAGGGGTTTTGACAAATCATGAATTTTGCAACGGTTAGGTTTACGTAGACTTTGTGTGATATGTTGAAATGGGTATAATGCATCAGATTTAAGTGTTTAGAGTGAAAGAAAAATGGAAGAGAAACACACAATTTGGTAAAATTTTTGGGTGAGTGCCTCTGCGGCAAAGAAACACCCCGCTATGCTTTCTGTTTGACCGCTTGGTATTTCTTGGCCATAACTTGCTCAATTTTGATCCGATTTGAGTGATTTAAGTGGCTACGTAAATAGACTTGAAGGAGAACAAAACTTAAGAAGAAGGTATCGCTGGGCCCTGATCTTATGGCCTAATATTCACTCAAAGTAGGACCATGTGTAAGCCAAATTTGGAGTTCAGTTTTCAACATAGATTAGCCCGTTATTTGGACATAAAGTGAGTTTCGTGCTCCAAATTGCGATTCAATTGGAATAGAACCCCTTAGCACCTTAGCTTTAAATGAAAGAGGTATGATAGAAGTGCCAAAATATGAAGTCAAGACCTCGAAAATGAGTAATACAACCGTCACTAGAAAATTCCAGAAAATGACTAGTTGGCATGAAAATGCCATAACTTTAGTTTGGATGATCCGATTGATTGATTCCAATTCCTAAGTAAAATAGATTCCTAGAGTGAATAAGAATATAGAATGAGTGTTTATGGTGGATTAAATGGAAATTATGGGTTAATGTGTAATTGCATTTTCTTGGAAAAGTGAAAGGACTATCTGGACGGAACGGAACTCAACGGAAGCAAGCGGATCGAGCGGTGAACTCCGTGAGTGAAAAATGATATTTTTGAGAATTGAGTTTTTAAAAGTGAATGGTTTTAATGTTAAACTGAAAGTTTAATGCAAATTTTTATGTAAATAAAGAAGGCATATGAAATGTTTTATCTTGCATTGTTTGAGTCTTGCATCAATGCATATATTTATATGTGTATTAAATATGTATGTGCATATGTTAAGGTATTGTGAAAGTTTAAAAAATGTTTAACGATGTATGCATATGTTAAGGTATTATGAAAGTTTAAAATGTTGAAGAATGGTTATGTGTTTTAATGATAAAGTAAAAGGATTTAAATGTATTTATAAAATGTATTTTGAAAAATGTTTTATCGATGGTTACCTCTAAACCCCTTATGACTGCTATGACTGATATCTACAAGTACTTTAAGCTGTAAGGATTTAGAGGGTAAAGTTATAAAGCTACTAACTGAGGGAGGGAAATAGGTGTTTAGAGTAATATTCTTACACGTGATAAGCAGATCGAACCTATGTAATCGCAATAAGAGTGTTGCGACCGAACATCATCTGGAACTGTCGGCAGTGTTTATTATTCCGGGTTCCATCGTAAAGAAAGAAAGAAAGAAAGAAAGAAAGAAAGAAAGAAAGAAAGAAAGCTTACGGTACAAATGTTTATAAAGTATAAAATGGATTTTTAAATGCATAAGTATTTATTGAAGAAAGCGAAGGCATAAAATGCTTAAAGCATAAATGGATTTTAAATGCATGGGCATTTATTGAAAGAAAGTTTGAAGCGTATAAATGTTTAAAGCACAAACCGATTTTAATGGTATAAGTATTTAAGTGGAAAGAAAGGTTAAGGCATAAATGTTTAATGTATAAATGGATTTTAATTGTATAAGTATGTATTATTTTGATATGTACCGAAATGTTATATAAATGAAAATGTACACCTGTCACCCAGCCTGCCAGCCTCACTCTTTTCCATATGTTTCAACAACATTTTCAGGACCTCGAGACAAAAAGGCCGGGTAGAGTACCCTCCCCGTAAGTGCTGAGTCGAGCCATCGAGGAGACACGCATGTGACCAGATTGAAAATAATTTATATTGTATATGTGAATATTTTGTCATGTTTTTGATAAAAATTATGCATGGAATTGAATAAGGTTTAAATGTTTTGATGATTTGAAAGAAATAAATAGAATATGTATATTATGTTTGATTGGGTTGTGGACGAGACGAATATGGAAGTTGATGAATTGAAGTTTAGAAGTGTTTTTAAATGTTTTCATCGTTTTGTAAATTTGGAAACCGAAAAACGTAGGGAAACTCGGCCGATTTTCCGAAAAATCTAAGTGTTGAAAAAGAAGAGAAAAAGAAATTTTTTAGCACCCTCGTCTCGTATTATTTTTTAAAAAGATATGTGAAGAATTGTAAAGGGGTTCGCCCCACGGATTTTTTAATTTCTATGGTTTTAAGGAAAGTTTCTATATCCGCTGGAGTGCCTGAGAGGTCCCCTCGTTCGAGGTTAATCCGGTCGGGATCCTTCAACATGTAGCCGGGGGCTGGTACCGTAGATGCTTCCCATTGGACCAAAGACCCTAGGTCCCGGGTTCGACCTCCGGGAGGCGAAAGGAACTCGGAATGAGATATCCTATGAGCGAGCTTCCACCTGGCGGGCACCCATGAGGCGGGTCACGTAAGGGTGGGGGTCTCACAATAAAAGGCGCCAGGAGTTCACACGCCGTGACCCTTTCAAAGCCCACCATATGTTACGCTAGGCCCAATCGCGCTTGCCGCTTGATATAACCTGGATGACAGCATCTCCGACCAACCTGAGCCAGAAGCTCGCCTGGTAGTGAGTGCCCCCATTGCCATAAGAGTCCCTTTGGATCATGGGTTCAGCTCTCACCTGAGGCGAAAGAAAAGGCCGCTGGGGACTCGGGCGTATCAAAGACCTATGAGTGGGCTCCCACCTGAAGGGTACCCTGAGGGGTCACGAAGGGTGTGGACTCCACAAGTATGATGCTGAAAAGGATAAAATTTAGTTCGTGAGTTTTGGAAGAAAATGAATGACAAGTATGTTATTGACAAGGACAGAAATTAGTTCGTGCTTTAGGGAAGAAAATGAATGACTATAGGATGTCGACAAGGACGTAATTCTAGTTCAGTTTTGGGGATAAAAAATGATTGACTAGTATGATGTCGAAGGATGCACTTAGTTCGTGTTTTGGGAGGTTTCTAGGTTAATCGTTTCACCATGCACAACCCCATGCATTCAAGCAGGAGCTGGACCATGATTAATTCCCCTCTCTCAAGTTGAACCAATGAATGTGGACACATCGCAAGGTAGGTGGTACATGGATCATATATAAAGCACGTAGATATTCATGCTATCTCCAGCATGTGCTTGCTTGTGGATAGAAAATGAATGACGAGTATGATGCTGAAAAAAAAGAAATTTAGTTCGTGCTTTTAAGATGAAAATTAATGACCAAGAGACATCTGACATGTTATAAAATTTAATTGTGCTTTTGGGAAGAAAATAAAATGACGAGCATGATGGTGACAAGGATATAATTTACTGTGCTTTTGGGTTTTCCAAAGACCAAGACCACCATGCACAACCTCACATTCAAGTAGAGCACCATGATTAATTCCTATCTCAAGTCGAACCATGGAAGAAAATGATAAAATTTCAGATGTTATTTTTGGAAGAAATGAATGACGAGTATGATGCTTAGACATCTTATTTAATTCTAGTTCATGCTTGGGGAAGAAAATGAATGACGAGCATGACGCCGACGTGGAAAGAATTTAGTTCGCTTTTTGATGAAAAATGAATGACCTAGTATGATGCTGCATACATGACATAATTTAGTTCGTGCTTTTGGGAGGTTTCTAGGTTAATCAAGCTTCACCATGCACTTCAACCTCATATCCAAAGATAAGACCACATGATTAATTCCTCTCCTCGAAGTTGAACCATGAATATGGAGGCCTTGCAATGTAGTCAGTACGGATTATATATAAAGAATCGAGATATTACAAGATCTCGCACCGCTGTTTGTGGAAGAAAATGAATGACGAGTATGATGCTGAAAAGGATGAAATTTAGTTCGTTATTTTTGGAAGAAAATGAATAACGTATGAAGTCGACAAGGACACTGTTGGAGCTTGGGAATGTTCGAACGTTTGATTAGTGCAGATTATCGACAAGGACATAATTTAGTTCTCATGCTTTCTAGAAGAAAATGAAAGATCTAGCATAATGTCGACATGGACACTTAGTTCGGTGTTTTTGGGAAGAAAATGAATGACGATGTTTTTGCCGACAAGAACATACTTAAGAATGATTTTTTGTAGGAATAAATGAATAACGTAGTATGATGTCATTAAAGGGATAAAATTTAGTTCAGGCTTAGAAGAAAATGAATGATCATATGATGCCGACAAGGACAAAATTTAGTTCGTGCTTTTGGGGGAGAAATTATCGACGAGTATGATGTCGGGACAAGGAAAGAATTTAGTTCGTGTTTTTAGATGAAAATTAATGACGAGTATGGATGGTGGAAAAGGGACATAATTTAGTCATGTTTTCTAAGAAAATGATTGACTAATATGATGTCGACAAGGAAAGAATTAGTTCATGCTTTTGGGGAAGAAAATCCATCGACTAGTATGATGCTCACAAGGACAAAATTTACTGTTGGGAGGTTTCTCAAGGTTAATCAAGCCTACCATGCACAACCTCATATCCAAGTAGAGAACCATGATTAATTCCTCTCTATCAAGTTGAACCAAGGAAATGTGAGTGCATTTTGAAATGTAGGTGGGATCATATATAAAGCACGTAGATATTCATAAGATTCAAGATGTGCTTTTGGTTTGCGGGGTGGAAAATGAACACCAGTATGATGTCGAAATGATGAAATTTAGTTCGCTTTTGGATGAAAATTAATGACCAAGATATATTCAAGAAAGAAAAAAAATTAGTTTCTGTGTTTTTGGGAAGAAAATGATTGGACGAGTATGATGCCGACAAGGATATAATTTAGTTCGTGCTTTTGGGAGTTTTCCAGTTTATCAAAGACTACCATGCACAACCCCATATCCAAGTAGGAGCACCATGATTAATTTCCACTATCTCAAGTCTAAACCTGGCGGAAGAAAAGGATAAATTTGTATATACTAAAGAAATGAATGACTGGGGTATGATGTCACACTTAAAGAATTTAGTTCATGCTTTTGGGAAGAAAAATGAATGATTTAGTATGATGCCTAAGAGGAAAGAATTTACTTCATGCATGTTTAATGATCAGCGCATTGTTGACAAGATATAATTTAGTTCGTGCTTTTGGGAGTGGTTTTTAGGTTAGTCAAGCTCGCCCATGGTACAACCTCATATCCTGTATAACACCATGATTAATTCCTCTCTCTCAAGTTGGAACCATGGAATACGGAGGCCTCTGCACTTGTAATGCGGATCATATATAAAGGACAGAGATATTGATAAGATTCAAAGATTCGCTTGCCAGGAAGAAAATGAATGACGAGTATGATGTCGAAAAGGATGAAATTTTTAGTTCAAGTATTTTTGAAGAAAATGAATAACGAGTATTAAGCTGACAAGGATGTAATTAAGTTGGAGCTTTTGGGGGAAGAAAAATGAATGACGACTAGTGATGCCGATTGTATGACATAATTTCTGCCTTCAGGTTGGGAAGAAAATGACAGACGAGTATAATGCTGACATGGACAGAATTTAGTTCATGCTTTTGGGAAGAAAATGAATTACGATGTTATTGCTGACAAGAACATAATTTAGTTAATGATTTTAGGAATAAAATGAATAACGAGTATGATGCTGACAAGGACAAAATTTAGTTCGTGCTTTTAGGAAGAAAATGAATGACGAGTATGATTGATATGACAAAATTTAGTTCGTGCTTTTGGGAAGAAATTGAATGACGAGTATGATGTTGACAAGGAAAGAATTTAGTTCGTGTTTTTTAGATGAAAATTAATGACGAGTATGATGGTGACAAGGACATAATTTAGTTCGTGTTTTTGGGAAGAAAATGATTGACGAATATGATGCTGACAAGGAAAGAATTTAGTTCATGCTTTTGGGAAGAAAACGAATGACGAGTATGATGCTGACAAGGACAAAATTTACTTCGTGCTTTTGGGAGGTTTCTCAAGGTTAATCAAGCCTACCATGCACAACCTCATATCCAAGTAGAGCATCATGATTAATTCCACTCTCTCAAGTTGAACCAAGGAATGTGGAGGCATTGAAATGTAGGTGGTACGTGGATCATATATAAAGCACAGAGATATTCATAAGATTCAGCATGTGCTTGCTTGTGGGTAGAAAATGAATGACGAGTATGATGCTGAAAATGATGAAATTTAGTTCGCGGCTTTTGATGAAAATTTAATGACCAAAGATAGGATACTGGATAAAGAAAAATTTAGTTCGTGCTTTTGGGAAGAAAATGTATGACAAGTATGATGTTGACAAGGATATAATTTACTTCGTGCTTTTGGGAGTTTTCTCCAGGTTAATCAAGACTACCATGCACAACCTCATATCCAAGTAGAGCACCATGATTAATTCCACTATCTCAAGTCGAACCAAGGAAGAAAAGGATAAAATTTTGTATGTTGTTTTTGGAAGAAAATGAATGACGAGTATGATGCTGACACGGACAGAATTTAGTTCATGCTTTTGGGAAGAAAATAAATGACAAGTATGATGCTGAAGAGGAAAGAAATTAGTTCGCGTTTTTTTGGATGAAAATGAATGATGAGTATGATGCTGACAAGGACATAATTTAGTTCGTGCTTTTGGGAGGGCTTTCTAGCTAATCAGTTCACCATGCACAACCTCATATCCAGGTATAGCACCATGATTAATTCCTCTCTCTCAAGTTGAACCATGGAATATGGAGGCCTTGCAATGTAGCTGGTACGTGGATCATATATAAAGGACAGAGATATTGATAAGATTCAGCATCTGCTTGCTTGTGGGAAGAAAATGAATGACGAGTATGATGTCGAAAAAGGATGAAATTTAGTTCGCGGTTTTTGGAAGAAATGAATAACGAGTATGAAGCTGACAAGGACAGAATTAAGTTGGAGCTTTTGGGAAGAAAATGAATGACGAGTATGGTGCTGACAAGGACATAATTTAGTTCGTGCTTTTGGGAAGAAAATGAAAGACGAGTATAATGCTGACATGGACAGAATTGAGTTCGTGCTTTTGGGAAGAAAATGAATGACGATGTTATTGCTGACAAAAACGTAATTTAGTTAATGGTTTTAGGAATAAAATGAATAACGAGTATGATGCTGACAAGGACAAAATTTAGTTCGTGCTTTTAGGAAGAAAATGAATGACGAGTATGATGCTGACAAGGACAAAATTTAGTTCGTGCTTTTGGGAAGAAATTGAATGACGAGTATGATGTTGACAAGGAAAGAATTTAGTTCGTGTTTTTGTGATTAGGTAATTAATGACGAGTATGATTGGTGACAAGGACATAATTTAGTTCGTGAGCTTTTTGGGAAGAAAATGATTTACGAATATGATGCCGACAAGGAAAGAATTAGTTCATGCTGGGAAGAAAACGAATGACGAGTATGATGTCGAGCCAAGGACAAAATTTACTTCGTGCTTGGGAGGTTTCTCAAGGTTAATCAAGCCTAACATGCACAACCTCATATCCAAGTTGTGCATCATGATTAATTCCACTCTCTCAAGTTGAACCATGGAATGTGGAGGCATTGCAAGGTAGGTAGTACGTTGATCATATATAAAGCACCGAGAGATTGATCAGATTCAGCCTGTCCTAGCTTTTGGAAAGAAAATGAATGACGAGTATGATGCTGAAAAAGATAAAATTTAGTTCGTGAGTTTTGGAAGAAAATGAATGACAAGTATGATATTGACAAGGACAGAATTTAGTTCGTTCTTTAGGGAAGAAAACGAATGACGAGTAGAATGCGGACAAGGACATAATTTAGTTCGTGTTTTTTGGGATAAAAATGATTGACGAGTTTGATGCTGACAAGGAAAAAATTTAGTTCGTGCTTTTGGGAGGTTTCTCTAGGTTAATCAAGCCTACCATGAACAACCCCACTGGGCAGAAAGACCATGATTAATTCCTCTCTCTATCAAGTTGAACCAAGGAATGTGGAGGCATTGAAATGTAGGTGGTACGTGGATCATATATAAAGCACAGAGATATTCATAAGATTCAGCATGTGCTTGCTTGTGGGTAGAAAATGAATGACGAGTATGATGTCGGTGCTGATGAAATTTAGTTCGCGTTTTCTTCTCGATGAAAATTAATGACCAAAGTATGATAACATCACAAAAGACAAAATTTAGTTCGTGTTGAAGAAATGATTGACGAGTATGATGCTGACAAGGATATAATTTACTTTGTGCTTTTGGGAGTTTTCTCCAGGTTAATCAAGACTACCATGCACAACCTCATATCCAAGTAGAGCACCATGATTAATTCCTCTATCTCAAGTCGAACCAAGGAAGAAAAGGATAAAATTTTGTATGTTATTTTTGGAAGAAAATGAATGACGAGTATGATGCCGACACGATTAATTTAGTTCATGCTGGGAAGAAAATGAATGACGGCATGACCACGAGGAAAGAATTCGAAGTTCGCTACGAAACCGAATGACGAGTATGACGATCACAATGACAGAATTTAGTTCGTGCTTTTGGGAGTGTTTCTATAGGTTAACTGAAAGCCTACCATGCACAACTCATATCCAGTATAGCACCATGATTAATTCCTCTCTGTTGGAACTGCTGGAATATGGAGGCCCCGCAATGGGGCCGGTACGTGGATCATATATAAAGCGACGAGATATTGATAAGATTCAAGATTCGCTTGCCGTGGGAAGAAAATGAATGACAAGTGATGTCGAAAAGGGATGGAATTTAGTTCAAGTATTTTGGAAGAAAATGAATAACGAGTATGAAGCCGACATGACGTAATTAAGTTGGAGCTTTTGGGGAAGAAAATGAATGACGAGTATGATAGCCGACAAGGACATAATTTGCCCGTGGTTGGGAAGAAAAATGAAAGACGAGTATAATGTCGATACGGATTGCACTTAGTTCGTGCTTTTGGGAAGAAAATGAATGACGATGTTATTGCTGAAAAGAACATAATTTAGTTAATGCTTTTAGAAATAAAATGAATAACGAATATGATGCTGACAAGGACAAAATTTAGTTCGTGCTTTTAGGCCACAAGAAAATGCAACGACTTAGCATGATGTCGACAAGGAAAAAATTTAGTTCAGTGCTTTTGGGAAGAAATTGAATGACGAGTATGATGTTGACAAGGAAAAAGAATTTAGTTCTCAGTTTTTTAGATGAAAATTAATGACGAGTATGATGGTGACAAGGACATAATTTAGTTTGTTTTTTTGGGAAGAAAATGATTGACGAATATGATGCTGACAAGGAAAGCAAATTTTAGTTCCCGCTGGGGGAAGAAAACTAATGACGAGTATGATGCTCACAAGGACAAAATTTACTTGTGCTTTTCGAGGTTTCTCATGTTAATCAAGCCTATCAAGCACAACCTCATATCCAAGAAGAGCGTCATGATTAATTCCACTCTCTCGTTGAATCATGGAATGTCGAGGCATCAAGAAGGTAGGTAGTATGTCGATCATATATAAAGCAATCGATTGATCGCATTCAAATTTCGTCTTGCTTTTGGAAAGAAAATGAATGACGAGTATATGTCAAAAGGATAAAATTTAGTTCGCCGGGCTTAGGAAGAAATGAATGACAAGTATGATAATGACAAGGACACTTAGTTCGTGCTTTAGGAAGAAAAATGAATGACGAGTAGGATGTCGATACAAGGACAATTTAGTTCAGCTTTTGGGATAAAAATGATTGACGAGTATGATGCTGACATGGAAAAAATTTAGTTCGTGCTTTTTGGAGGTTTCTCTAGGTTAATCAAGCCTACCATGAACAACCTCATATCCAAGTAGAGCACCATGATTAATTCCTCTCTCTCAAGTTGAACCAAGTAATGTGGAGGCATTGAAACGTAGGTGGTACGTGGATCATATATAAAGCACAGAGATATTCATAAGATTCAGCATGTGCTTGCTTGTGGGTAGAAAATGAATGACAAGTATGATGCTGAAAAGGATGAAATTTAGTTCGTGCTTTTTGGATGAAAATTAATGACCAGTATGATACTGACAAAGACAAAATTTAGTTCGTGCTTTTGGGGAGAAAATGAATGACGAGTATGATGCTGACAAGGATATAATTTACTTCGTGCTGTTGGGAGTTTTCTCCAGGTTAATCAAGACTACCATGCACAACCTCATATCCAAGTAGAGCACCATGATTAATTCCTCTATCTCAAGTCGAACCAAGGAAGAAAAGGATAAAATTTTGTATGTTATTTTTGGAAGAAAATGAATGACGAGTATGATGCTGACACAGACAAAATTTATTTCATGCTTTTGGGAAGAAAAGGAATGACAAGGCGATTGAAGAGAGCACTCTAGTCTCGCGTTGATGAAAATGAATGACGAGTATGATGCTGACAAGGACATAATTTAGTTCGTGCTTTTGGGAGGTTTCTCTAGGTTAATCAAGCCTACCATGCACAACCACATATCCAGGTATAGCACCATGATTAATTCCTCTCTCTCAAGTTGAACCATGGAATATGGATGCCTTGCAATGTAGCTGGTACGTGGATCATATATGCTGACAGAGATGTTGGATAAGATTCATTGGCCTCGTCATTGTGGGAAGGCACGAAATGATGAGTATGATGCGGAAAAGGATGAAATTTAGTTCGTTATTTTTGGAAGAAAATGAATAACGAGTATGAAGCTGACAAGGACAGAATTAAGTTGGAGCTTTTGGGAAGAAAATGAATGACGAGTATGATGCTGACAAGGACATAATTTAGTTCGTGCTTTTGGGATGAAAATTAAAGACGAAAGTATAATCGCCGATTACGGGACGTAATTTAGTTCGCGGCTTTGGGAAGAAAATGAATGACGATGTTATTGCTGAAAAGAACATAATTTAGTTAATGCTTTTAGAAATAAAATGAATAACGAGTATGATGCTGACAAGGACTAAATTTAGTTCGTGCTTTTAGGAAGAAAATGAATGACGAGTATGATGCTGACAAGGACAAAATTTAGTTCGTGCTATTGGGAAGAAATTGAATGACGAGTATGATGTTGACAAGGAAAGAATTTAGTTCGTGTTTTTTAGATGAAAATTAATGACGAGTATGATGGTGACAAGGACATAATTTAGTTCGTGGTTGGGGAAGAAAATGATTGACTAATATGACGCCGACAAGGAAAGAATTTAGTTCATGCTGGGAAGAAAACGAATGACGAGTATGATGTCGACAAGGACAAAATTCTACTCAGGCTTCTTTGGAGGCGTTTCAAGGTTAATCAAGCCTACCATGCACAACCTCATATCCAAGTAGAGCATCATGATTAATTCCACTATCTCAAGTTGAACCATGGAACGGGAGCATCATGCTGCAGTAGCACGTTGATCATATATAAAGCACCGAGATTGATCGTATTCACCGCCCTACTTTTGGAAAGAAACTGAATGACGAGTATGGTGCTGAAAAGGATAAAATTTAGCTCGTGATTTTTGGAAGAAAATGAATGACAAGTATGATATTGACAAGGATGTAATTTAGTTCGTGTTTTTAGGAAGAAAATGAATGACGAAAGTATGATGCCGAAGGACACTTAGTTCGTGTTTTTGGGATAAAATGATTAACGAATATGATGTCGATAAGGAAAAAATTTAGTTCGTGCTTTTGGGGAGGTTTCTAGGGTTAATTCAAGCCTACCATGCACAACCTCATATCCAAGTAGAGCACCATGATTAATTCCTCTCTCTCAAGTTGAACCAAGGAATGTGGAGGCATTGAAATATAGGTGGTACGTGGATCATATATAAAGCACAGAGTTATTCATAAGATTCAGCATGTGCTTGCTTGTGGGTAGAAAATGAATGAAGAGTATGATGCTGAAAAGGATGAAATTTAGTTCGTGCTTTTTGGATGAAAATTAATGACCAGTATGATACTTACAAGGACAAAATTTAGTTCGTGCTTTTGGGAAGAAAATGAATGACGAGTATGATGCTGACAAGGATATAATTTACTTCGTGCTTTTGAGAGTTTTCTCCATGTTAATCAAGACTACCATGCACAACCTCATATCCAAGTAGAGCACCATGATTAATTCCTCTCTCTCAAGTCGAACCGAGGAAGAAAAGGATAAAATTTAGTATGTTATTTTTGGAAGAAAATGAATGACGAGTATGATGCTGACACGGACATAATTTAGTTCATGCTTTTGGGAAGAAAATGAATGACGAGTATGACGCTGACGAGGAAAGAATTTAGTTCGTGTTTTTGGATGAAAGTGAATGACGAGTATGATGCTGACAAGGACATAATTTAGTTCGTGCTTTTGGGAGGTTTCTCCAGGTTAATCAAGCCTACCATGCACAACCTCATATCTAGGTATAGCACCATGATTAATTCCTCTCTCTCAAGTTGAACCATGGAATGTGGAGGCCTTGCAATGTAGCTGGTACGTGGATCATATATCAAGCACAGAGATATTTATAAGATTCATCATCTGCTTGCTTGTGGGATGAAAATGAATGACGAGTATGATGCTGAAAAGGATGAAATTTAGTTCGTTCTTTTTTGGAAGAAAATGAATAACGAGTATGATGCCGACAAGGACAGAATTAAGTTGGAGCTTTTGGAAAGAAAATGAATGACGAGTATGATGGTGACAAGGACATAATTTAGTTTGTGCTTTTGGGAAGAAAATGAATGACGATGTTATTGCTGACAAGAACATAATTTAGTTAATGCTTTTGGGAATAAAATGAATAACGAGTATGATGTTGACAAGGACAAAATTTAGTTCGTGCTTTTGGGAAGAAAATGAATGACGAGTATGATGCTGACAAGGAAAAAATTTAGTTCGTGCTTTTGGGAAGAAATTGAATGACGAGTATGATGTTGACAAGGAAAGAATTTAGTTCGTGTTTTTTAGATGAAAAAATTAAATGCACGAGTATGATGGTGACAAGGAAAAATTTAGTTCGTGGTTTTCGGGAAGAAAATGATCGACGAATATGATGACGATAAGGGAAAGAATTTAGTTCGTGCTTTTGGGAAAGAAAAACGAAGGACTATATGATGTCGACAAGGGACAAAATTTACTCTTGTGCTTTTTAGGAGGTTTCTCACAGCATCCCGTCTACCATGCACAACCTCATATCCAAGCAGAGTATCATGATTAATTCCACTCCCTCGCTGAAGCCATGGAAAGTGGAGGCATTGCAAGGTAGGTAGTACGTTGATCATATATAAAGCACCGAGAGATTGATCAGATTCAGCCTGTCCTAGCTTTTGGAAAGAAAATAAATGATGAGTATGATGCTGAAAAGGATAAAATTTAGTTCGTGATTTTTGGAAGAAAATGAATGACAAGTATGACATTGACAAGGACAGAATTTAGTTCGTGCTTTAGGGAAGAAAATGAATGACGTGTATGATGTTGACAAGGACAGAATTTAGTTCGTGTTTTTTGGGATAAAATTGATTGACGAGTATGATGCTGACAAGGAAAAAATTTAGTTCGTGCTTTTGGGAGGTTTCTCTAGGTTAATCAAGCCTACCATGCACAACCTCATATCCAAGTAGAGCACCATGATTAATTCCTCTCTCGCATGTTGAACCAAGGAATGTGGTGGCATTGAAATGCAGGTGGTACGTGGATCATATATAAAGCACAGAGATATTCATAAGATTCAGCATGTGCTTGCTTGTGGGTAGAAAATGAATGACGAGTATGATGTTGAAAAGGATGAAATTTAGTTCGTGCTTTTTGGATGAAAATTAATGACCAGTATGATACTGACAAGGACAAAATTTAGTTAGTGCTTTTGGGAAGAAAATGAATGACGAGTATGATGCTGACAAGGATATAATTTACTTCGTGCTTTTGGGAGTTTTCTCCTAGTTAATCAAGACTACCATGCACAACCTCATATCCAAGTAGAGCACCATGATTAATTCCTCTCTCTCAAGTCGAACCAAGGAAGAAAAGGATAAAATTTAGTATGTTATTTTTGGAAGAAAATGAATGATGAGTATGATGCTGACACGCACAGAATTTAGTTCATGCTTTTAGGAAGAAAATGAATGACGAGTATGACGACGAGGAAAGAATTTAGTTCGTGTTTTTGGGATGAAATTGAATGACGAGTATGATGCTGACAAGGACATAATTTAGTTTTTACTTTTGGGAGGTTTCTCCAGGTTAATCAAGCCTACCATGCACAACATCATATCCAGGTATAGCACCATGATTAATTCTCTCTGCTAAACCATGGAATATGGAGGCCTTGCAATGTAGCTGGTACGTGGATCATATATAAAGCACAGAGATATTGATAAGATTCAGCATCTGCTTGCTTGTGGGAAGAAAATGAATGACGAGTATGATGCTGAAAAGGATGAAATTTAGTTCGTTATTTTTGGAAGAAAATGAATAATGAGTATGATGCTGACAAGGACAGAATTAAGTTGGAGCTTTTGGGAAGAAAATGAATGATGAGTATGATGGTGACAAGGACATAATTTAGTTTGTGCTTTTGGGAAGAAAATGAAAGACGAGTGTAATGCTGACATGGACAGAATTTAGTTTGTGCTTTTGGGAAGAAAATGAATGACGAGTATGATGTTGACAAGGAAAGAATTTAGTTCGTGTTTTTTAGATGAAAATTAATGACGAGTATGATGGTGACAAGGACATAATTTAGTTCGTGCTTTTTGGAATAAAATGAATAATGAGTATGATGCTGACAAGGACAGAATTAAGTTGGAGCTTTTGGGAAGAAAATGAATGATGAGTATGATGGTGACAAGGACATAATTTAGTTTGTGCTTTTGGGAAGAAAATGAAAGACGAGTATAATGCTGACATGGACAAAATTTAGTTCGTGCTTTTGGGAAGAAATTGAATGACGAGTATGATGTTGACAAGGAAAGAATTTAGTTCGTGTTTTTTAGATGAAAATTAATGACGAGTATGATGGTGACAAGGACATAATTTAGTTCGTGCTTTTTGGAATAAAATTAATGATGAGTATGATTCTGACAAGGAAAGAATTTATTTCGTGCTTTTGGGAAGAAAACGAATGACGAATATGATGCTGACAAGGACATAATTTACTTCGTGATTTTCGGAGAATTCTCCAGGTTAATCAAGCCTACCATGCACAAACTCATATCCAAGTAGAGCCCCATGATTAATTCCACTCTCTCAAGTGGAACCATGGAATGTGGTGGCATTGCAGGGTAGGTGGTACGGGAATCATATATAAAGCATAGAGAGATTGATAATATTCAGCATGTCTTTACTTTTTGAAAGAAACTGAATGACGAAAGTGAAATAAAAGGATAAAAATTCTAGTCGTGATTTTTGAAGAAAATGAACGACGGTATGATGCCGTAGGGATAAGGACAAAAATTTAGTTCGTGCTTTTGGGAAAAAATTAATGACGAGTATGATGCTGACAAGGACAGAATTTAGTTCGTGTTTTTGGGATAAAAATGAATGACGAGTATGATGCTAACAAGAACATAATTTATTATGTGCTTTTTGGAAGAAAATGAATGACGAGTATGATACTGACAAGGACAAAATTTTGATCGTGGTTTTGGGGAGAAAATGAATTACGAGTATGATGCTGACAAGGACAGAATTTACTTCGAGCTTTTGGAAAGAAAACGAATGATGAGTATGATGCTGACAAGGACAAAATTTACTTCGTGATTTTGGGAGGTTTCTTAAGTTTAATCAGGCCTACCATGCATAACCTCATATCCAAGTGGAGCACCATGATTAATTACACTCTCTCAAGTTGAACCATGGAATGTGAGTATCGTTGTGTGGTCCGCTGATCATATAGCACCAAGAGATTAACGTATTCACCGCCCTAGCTTTTTGAAAGAAAATGAATGACGAGTATTCACAAAAGGATAAAACAGTCCGTGATTTTTGGAAGAAAATGAATGACAAGTATGATGCTGACAAGGACAGAATTTAGTTCGTGCTTTTTGGAAGAAAATGAATGACGAGTATGATGCTGACAAGGACATAATTTAGTTCGTGTTTTTTGGGATGAAAATGAATGACGAGTACGATGCTGACAAGGACAAAATTTAGTTCGTGCTTTTGGGAGGTTTCTTCAGCACCGTCACCATGCAATAACCTCATATCCAAGTGTAGCACCATGATTAATTCCTCTCTCTCGAGTTGAACCAAGGAATGTGGAGGCATTGAAATGTTGGTGGTACGTGGATCATATATAAAGCACAGAGATATTCATAACATTCAGCATGTGCTTGCTTGTGGGTAGAAAATGAATGACGAGTATGATGCTGAAATCGATGAAATTTAGTCCGTTCTTTTTAGAAGAAAATGAATGACGAATATGATGCTGACAAGGAAATAATTTAGTTCATGCTTTTTGGATGAAAATGAATGACCAGTATGATACTGACAAGGACAAAATTTAGTTCGTTCTTTTTGGAACAAAATGAATGACGAGTATGATGCTGACAAGGATATAATTTACTTCGTGCTTTTAGGAGGTTTCTCCAGGTTAATCAAGACTACCATGCACAACCTCATATCCAAGTAGAGCACCATGATTAATTCCTCTCTCTCAAGTCGAACCAAGGAATGTGGAGGCATTGCAAGCTAGGTGGTACGTGGCTCATATATAAAGCACAGAGCGATTGATAAGATTCAGCATGTCCTCGCTTTCGGAAAGAAAATGAATGACAAGTATGATGCTGAAAAGGATAAAATTTAGTATGTGATTTTTGGAAGAAAAAGAATGACGAGTATGATGCTGACACAGACAGAATTTTGTTTGTGCCTTTTGGAAGAAAATGAATGACGGGTATGATGCTGATAAGGAAAGAATTTAGTTCGTATTTTTGGGATGAAAATGAATGACGAGTATAATGCTGACAAGGACATAATTTAGTTCGTGCTTTTGGGAGGTTTCTCCAGGTTAATCAAGCCTACCATGCACAACCTCATATCCAAGTATAGCACCATGATTGATTCCTCTCTCTCAAGTTGAACCAAGGAATGTGGAGGCATTGCAGTGTAGCTGGTACGTGGATCATATATAAAGCACAGAGATATTGATAAGATTCAGCATTTGCTTGCTCAGGAAGAAAAAATGAATGACAGTATGATGTCGTAAAGGGATGGAAATTTAGTTCGTTATTTTTTGAAGAAAATGAATACGAGTATGATGCCGACAGCGACGTAATTAAGTTGGTGTCGGGCTGGGAAAAAATGAATGACGAGTATGATGCTGACAAGGACATAATTTATTTCGGGCTTTTGGGAAGAAACTGAAAGACGAGTATAATGCTAACATGGACAGAATTTAGTTCGTGCTTTTGGGAAGAAAATGAATGACGATGTTATTGTTGACAAGAACATAATTTAGTTAATGCTTATGGGAATAAAATGAATAACGAGTATGATGCTGACAAGGACAAAATTTAGTTCGTGCTTTTGGGAAGAAAATGAATGACGAGTATGATGCTGACAAGGACAATATTTAGTTCATGCTTTTGGGAAGAAATTGAATGACAAGTATGATGTTGACAAGGAAAGAATTTAGTTCGTGTTTTTTAGATGAAAATTAATGACAAGTATGATGGTGACAAGGACGTAATTTAGTTTGTGCTTTTTGGAATAAAATGAATACTTCCATTATGATAATCGATATGACGTAATTTAGTTTCAGGTTGGGAAGAAAACGAATGACGAGTATGATGCTGACAAGGACATAATTTACTTCGTGATTTTGGGAGAATTCTCTAGATTAATCAAGCCTGCCATGCACAACCTCATATCCAAGTAGAGCCCCATGATTAATTCCACTCTCTCAAGTGGAACCATGGAATGTGGAGGCATTGCAAGGTAGGTGGTACGGGGATCATATAAAGCACGTGAGAGATTGATAAGATTCGCCCGTTTTTGCTTTGGAAAGAAAATGAATGGACGAGGAAGCCAAAAGGATAAAATTTTGTTCGTTATTTTTTGAAGAAAATGAATGGCGTGTATGATGCTGACAAGGACAAAATTTATTTCGTGCTTTTGGGAAGAAAATGAATGACGAGTAAGATGCTGAACAGAACATAATTTCGTTCGTGCTTTTGGGAATAAAATGAAAGACAAGTATGATGCTGACATAGAATGAATTTAGTTCGTGCTTTTGGGATGAAAATGAATGACAATGTTGATGCTGACAAGAACATAATTTAGTTCACGCTTTTGGGAAGAAAATCAATAACGACTATGATGCTGACAAGGATATAATTTAGTTCGTGTTTTTTGGATGAAAGTGAATGACAAGTATGATGCTGATAAGGACATAATTTAGTTCGTGATTTTTGAAAGAAAATGAATAACGAGTATGATACTAACAATGATAGAATTTAGTTCGTGCTTTTGGGAAGAAAATGATTGACGAGTATGATGCTGATAAGGACATACTTTATTTCATGCTTCGGAGGTTTCTCCTTGTGTTAATGCTTCAATATGCACAACCACATATCCAAGTAGAGCACCATGAGTAATTCGCCTCTCTCAAGTCGAACCAAGGAATGTGGAGGCATTGAAAGGTAGGTGGTACGTGCATCATAAGTAAAGCACGTAGAGATTGATAAGTGATTCAAAGATGTGTCACGATGGGAAGAAAATGAATGACGAGTATGACGCTTAAAAGGATGAAATTTAGGTCGTTCTTTTTGGAAAAAAAAAATGACGACTATGATGCTTGCAAGGACAAAAATTCGTTCGTGCTTTTGGGAAGAAAATAAAAGACGAGTATGATACTGACAAGGAAACAATTTCGTTCTAGCATTTGGGAAGAAAATGAATGAAAAGGTTGATGCTGACAAGAACAGAATTTAGTTAATGCTTTTGGGAAGAAAATCAATGTGGAGTATGATGCGGACAAGGAAAAAATTTTGTTTATGCTTCTGGGAAGAAAATGAATGAGGAGTATGATGCCGATAAGGACATAATTTAGTTCTCGTGCTTTAAAGAAAAATGAACCCTAATATGATGCCGATAAGGACATAATTTAGTTCGTGCTTTTTCAGTTAAGATAATGAATCAATGGAATATGATACCGACAAGGATCTAAATTTTAGTTCATGGTTTTGGGAAGAAAATGAATGACAAGTAGGATGCTAACAAGGACATAATTTAGCTCGTGCTTTTAGGAAGAAAATGAAAGACGAGTATGATGCTGACATGGACAGAATTTAATTCGTGCTTTTCGGAAGAAAATGCATGACGAGGTTGATGCTGACAAGAACAGAATTTAGTTCACGCTTTTGGGAAGAAAATGAATAACGAGTATGATGCTGACAAGGACATAATTTTGTTCGTGCTTTTTGGAAGAAAATGAATGACGAGTATGATGCTGAGAAGGAAATAATTTAGTTCGTGCTTTTTGGAAGAAAATGAATGACAAGTATGATACTGACAAGGACAAAATTTAGTTCGTGCTTTTGGGAAGAAAACGAATGACGAGTATTATGCTTACAAGGACATAATTTACTTCGTGTTCTTAGGAGGTTAATCCAGGTTAATCAAGCCTACCATGCACAACCTCATATCCAAGTAAAGCCCCATGATTAATTTCAGTCTTTAAAGTTGAACCATGGAATGTGGAGGCATTGCAAGGTAGGTGGTACGTGGATCATATATAAAGCATAGAGAGATTGATAAGATTCAGCCTGTCCTTTCTTTTTCAAAGAAAGTGAACGACGAGTATGACGCCGACAAGGATAAAATTTAGTACGTGATTTTTGGAAGAAAATGAATGACGAGTATGATGTTGGCAAGGACAGAATTTAGTTCGTGCTTTTGGGAAGAAAATGAATGAGTATGGTGCTGACAAGGACATAATTTAGTTCATGCTTTTTGGTAGAAAATGAATGACGAGTATGATACTGACAAGGAAAAAATTTAGTTCGTGCTTTTGGGAAGAAAATGAATGACGAGTGTGATGCTGACAAGGACATAATTTACTTCGTGCTTTTGGGAGGATTCTCCAGGTTAATCAAGCCTACCATGCACATCCTCATATCCAAGTAGAGCACCATGATTGATTCCTCTCTCTGAAGCTTTCAAAACCAAGGAATGTGGGAGGGCATTGTGTTAGATGGTACGTGGATCTTATATAAAGCACATAGAGATTGATAAGATTCAGCATGTGCTTGCTTTTGGGAAGAAAATGAATGTCGAGTATGATGCTGAAAATGATGAAATTTAGGTCCTTCTTTTAGGAAGAAAATGAATGACGAGTATGATTTGACAAGGACATAAATTATTTCCTGCTTTTAGGAAGAAAATAAAAGACGAGTATGATATTGACAAGGAAACAATTTCGTTCGAGCATTTGGGAAGAAAATGAACGACGAGGTCGATGCTGACAAGAACAGAATTTAGTTCATGCCTCGTGGGAAGAAATGAATTTGCGGCGGGCGATGCCGACATGGAAAAATTTGTTCGTGCTTATGGGAAGAAAATGAATGACGAGTATGATGCGGACAAGGACATAATTTAGTTCGTGATTCTGGGAAGAAAATGAATTGACTTTAGTATGATGTCACAAGGATTAATTTAGTTCCTGCCTTTTCTAAGAAAATGAATGACGAATATGATGCTGACAAGGACATAATTTAGTTCGTGCTTTTTGGAAGAAAATGAATGATGAGTATGATACTGATAAGGACATAATTTAGTTCGTGATTTTGGGAAGAAAAACAATTGACATTTTGTAGGGATGTCGAATGTAAATATAATTTTCAGTTCAGGTTGGGAAGAAATGAAAGACGTAGTATGATGTAAGTCGGCTAGGCTGACTAAATTTAGTTCGCTTTTGGGATGAAAATGAATGACAATGTTGGATGCTGCCGACAAGAATGTAATTCTAGTTCAGCTTTTGAAGAAAATCAATAATCTAATTATGATGCCGACAAGGACAGAATTTAGTTCGTGTTTTTTGGATGAAAGTTAATGACAAGTATGATGCTGATAAGGACATAATTTAGTTCGTGCTTTTTGGAAGAAAATGAATAACGAGTATGATACTAACAAGGATAGAATTTAGTTCGTGCTTTTGGGAAGAAAATGATTGACGAGTATGATGCTGACAAGGACATACTTTACTTCATGCTTTTGGGAGGTTTATCTAGGTTAAATAAGCCTACCATGCACAACCACATATCCAAGTAGAGCACCATGAGTAATTCGTCTCTCTCAAGTCGAACCAAGGAATGTGGAGGCATTGCAAGGTAGGTGGTACATGCATCATGTATAAAGCACAGAGAGATTGATAAGATTCAGCATGTGCTTGCTGATGGGAAGAAAATGAATGACGAGTATGACGCTGAAAATGATGAAATTTAGGTCGTTCTTTTTGGAAAAAATAAATGACGACTATGATGCTGGCAAGGACAAAAATTCGTTCGTGCTTTTGGGAAGAAAATAAAAGACGAGTATGATACTGACAAGGAAACAATTTCGTTCGAGCATTTGGGAAGAAAATGAATGAAAAGGTTGATGCTGACAAGAACATAATTTAGTTCATGCTTTTGGGAAGAAAATGAATGTGGAGTATGATGCTGACAAGGAAAAAATTTTGTTTGTGCTTCTGGAAAGAAAATGAATGAGGAGTATGATTCTGACAAAGACATAATTTAGTTCGTGCTTTTGGAAAGAAAATGAATGACGAATATGATGCTGACAAGGACATAATTTAGTTCTTACTTTTTGGAAGATAATGAATCACGAGTATGATACTGACAAGGACGAAATTTAGTTCATGGTTTTGGGAAGAAAATGAATGACGAGTAGGATGCTAACAAGGACATAATTTAGCTCGTGGTTTTGGGAAGAAAATGAAAGACGAGTATGATGCTGACATGGACAGAATTTAGTTTGTGCTTTTGGGAAGAAAATGCATGACGAGGTTGATGCTGACAAGAACAGAATTTAGTTCACGCTTTTGAGAAGAAAATGAATAACGATTATGATGCTGACAAGGAAAAATTTTCGTTCATGTTTTTGGGAAGAAAATGGTTGACGAGTATGATGCTAACAAGGACATAATCTTGTTCGTGCTTTTTGGAAGAAAATGAATGACGAGCAATATGATCGAGAAGGAAATAATTTAGTTCGTGCTTTCAAAAGGAAAATGAATGACAAGTATGAAACTGACAAGGACAGAATTTAGTTCGTGCTTTTGGGAAGAAAACGAATGACGAGTATTATGCTTGCAAGGACATAATTTACTTCGTGTTTTTGGGAGGTTTCTCCAGGTTAATCAAGCCTACCAAGCACAACCTCATATCCAAGTAGAGCCCCATGATTCATTTCAGTCTTTAAAGTTAAACCATGGAATGTGGAGGCATTGCAAGGTAGGTGGTACGTGGATCATATATAAAGCATAGAGAGATTGATAAGATTCAGCCTGTCCTTTCTTTTTCAAAGAAAGTGAATGACGAGTATGATGCTGACAAGGATAAAATTTAGTACGTGATTTTTGGAAGAAAATGAATGACGAGTATGATGTTGGCAAGGATAGAATTTAGTTCGTGCTTTTGGGAAGAAAATGAATGACGAGTATGGTGCTGACAAGGACAGAATATAGATCGTGTTTTTGGGAATAAAATGATTGACGAATATGATGCTGACAAGGACATAAATTAGTTTGTGCTTTTTGGAAGATAATGAATGACTAGTATGATACCGATGGGCGATTAACTAGTTCGTGCTTTTGGGAAAGAAAAACAGCTGACAGTATGATGCTGACAAGGACATAATTTACTTCGTGCTTTTGGGAGGTTTCTCTAGGTTAATCAAGCCTACCATGCACAACCTCATATCCAAGTAGAGCACCATGATTAATTCCACTCTCTCAAGTTGAACCAAGGAATGTGGAGGCATTGCAAGGTAGGTGGTACGTGGATCATATATAAAGCACAGAGAGATTGATAAGATTCATCCTGCGCTTGCTTTTGGGAAGAAAATGAATGACGAGTATGATGCTGAAAAGGATAAAATTTAGTTCGTGATTTTTGGAAGAAAATGAATGACGAGCATGATGCTGACAAGGAAAGAATTTAGTTCGTGCTTTTGGGAAGAAAATGAATGAGGGGTATGATGCTGAAAAGGACGTAATTTAGTTGGTGCTTTTGGGAATAAAATGAATGACGAGGATGATGCTGACAATGACATAATTTAGTTTGTGCTTTTGGGAAGAAAATGAATGATGTGGATAATGCTGAGAGGACATAATTTAGTTCGTGCTTTTGGGAAGAAAATGACTGACGAGTATGATGCTGAGAAGGAAAAAATTAGTTCGTGCTTTCAAAAGGAAAATGATTGACGAGTATGATGCTGACAGTGAAAGAATTTAGTTCGTGCTTTAAGGAAGAAAATGAATGACGAGTATGATTCTGACAAGGACATAATTTAATTCGTGCTTTTGCGAGGGTTCTCCAGGTTAATCAAGCCTACCATGCACAACCTCATATCTAAGTAGAGCACCATCGTTAATTCCACTCTCTCAAGTTGAACCAAGGAATGTGGAGGCAGTGCAAGGTAGGTGGTACGTGGATCATATATAAAGCATTAAGAGATTTATATGATTAAGCCTCTACTTGCTTTTGGGAAGAAAATTAATGACGAGTATGATGCTGACAAGGCCATAATTTGCTTTAAGCTTTTGGGAGGTTTCTCCAGGTTAATAGAGCCTACAATGCACATCCTCATATCCAAGTAGAGCACCATGATTAATTCCACTCTCTCAAGTTGATCCAAGGAATGTGGAGCCATTGCAAGGTAGATGCTACGTGGATCATTTATAAAGCACAGAGAGATTGATAAAATTCAGCATGTGCTTGCTTTTGGGGAGAAAATGAATGACGAGTATGATGCTGAAAAGGATGAAATTTAATTCGTGATTATTAAAAGAAAATGAATGATGAGTATGATGCTGACAAGGACAGAATTTAGTTTGTGCTTATGGGAAGAAAATGAATGATGAGTATGATGCTGACAAGGACATAATTTTGTTCATGCTTTTGGGAAGAAAATGAATGACGAGGATGATACTGCCAAGGACATAATTTAATTCTTGCTTTTGGGAAGAAAATGAATGACGAGTATGATGCTGAAAAGGACATAATTTACTTCGTGCTTTTGGGAGGAAAATGGATGACGAGTATGATACTGAGAAGGAAATAATTTAGTTCGTGCTTTCGAAAGGAAAAATGAATGCATCGATTGCGATGCCGACAAAGGATGCACTTAGTTCGTGCTTTTGGGAAGAAAATGATTGACGAGTATGATGCTGACAAGGATATAATTTACTTCGTGCTTTTGGGAGTTTTCTCCAGGTTAATCAAGACTACTACACAAATCTCATATCCAAGTAGAGCACCATGATTAACTTCACTCTCTCAAGTTGAACCAAGGAATGTGGAGGCATTGCAATGTAGCTGGTACGTGGATCATATATAAAGCACAGAGATATTGATAAGATTCAGCATGTGCTTGCTTGTGGGAAGAAAATGAAAGACGAGTATGATGCTGAAAAGGGTGAAATTTAGTTTGTTATTTTTGGAAGAAAATAATAACGAGTATGATGCTGACAAGGACAGAATTAAGTTGGTGCTTTTGGGAAGAAAATGAATGACGAGTATGATGTTGACAAGGTGATAATTTAGTTCGTGCTTTTGGGAAGAAAATGAAAGACGAGTATAATGTTGACATGGACAGAATTTAGTTCGTTCTTTTGGGAAGAAAATGAATGACGATGTTATTACCGATAAGAACATAATTTAGTTAATGCTTATGGGATGAAAATGAGTAACGAGTATGATGCTGATAAGGACAAAATTTAGTTCGCGCTTTTGGGAAGAAAATGAATGACGAGTATGATGCTGACAAGGACAGATTTTAGTTCGTGCTTTTGGGAAGAAAATAAATGACGAGTATGATTCTAACAAGGACATAATTTAGTTTGTGCTTTAGGGAAGAAAATGAAAGACAAGTACGATGATGACCTGGACAGAGTTTAGTTCATGATTTTGGGAAGAAAATGAATGACGAAGTTGATGCTGATAAGAATAGAATTTACTTCACGCTATTGGGAAGAAAATGAATAACGAGTATGATGCTGACAAGGACAAAATTTAGTTCGTGCTTATGGGAACAAAATGAATGACGAGTATGATGCTGACAAGGACAAAATTTAGTTCGTGCTTTTGGGAAGAAAATGAATGACGAGTATGATGTTGACAAGGAAAGAATTTAGTTCGTGTTTTTAGGATTAAAATGAATGACGAGTATGATGCTGACAAGGACATAATTTAGTTCATGCTTTTTTGTAGAAAATGAATGACGAGTATGATACTGACAAGGAAAAAATTTAGTTTGTGCTTTTGGGAAGAAAATGAATGACGAGTGTGATGCTGAAAAGGACATAATTTACTTCGTGCTTTTGGGAGGATTCTCTAGGTTAATCAAGCCTACCATGCACATCCTCATATCCAAGTAGAGCACCATGATTAGTTCCTCTCTCTGAAGTCAAACCAAGGAATGTGGAGGCATTGCAAGTTAGATGGTACGTGGATCTTATATAAAGCACATAGAGATTGATAAGATTCAGCTTGTGCTTGCTTTTGTGAAGAAAATGAATGTCGAGTATGATGCTGAAAATGATGAAATTTAGGTCCTTCTTTTAGGGAGAAAATGAATGACGAGTATGATGCTGACAAGGACATAAATTATTTCATGCTTTTAGGAAGAAAATAAAAGACGAGTACGATATTGACAAGGAAACAATTTCGTTCGAGCATTTGGGAAGAAAATGAACGACGAGGTCGATGCTGACAAGTACAGAATTTAGTTCATGCCTTTGGGAAGAAAATGAACGAGGAGTATGATGCTGACATGGAAAAAAATTTGTTCGCGGCTTTCCGAAGAAAATGAATGAGGAGTATGATGCTGACAAGGACATAATTTAGTTCATGATTCTGGGAAGAAAATGAATGACGAATATGATGCTGACAAGGACATAATTTAGTTCGTGCTTTTGGCAAGAAAAGGAGTGACGAGTATGGTACTGAAAAGGACATAATTTAGTTCGTGCTTTTGGGAAGAAAATGAATGACGAGTATGATGCTGACAAGGACATAAATTATTTCATGCTTTTAGGAAGAAAATAAAAGACGAGTATGATATTGACAAGGAAACAATTTCAATCGAGCATTTGGGAAGAAATGAACGACGAGGTCGATGCTGACAAGAACAGAATTTAGTTCATGCCTTTGGGAAGAAAATGAACGAGGAGTATGATGCTGACATGGAAAAAAATTTGTTCGTGCTTCTGGGAAGAAAATGAATGAGGAGTATGATGATGACAAGGACATAATTTAGTTCGTGATTCTGGGAAGAAAATGAATGACGAGTATGATGCTGACAAGGACAGAATTTAGTTCGTCTTTTTCGGAAGAAAATGAATGACGAATATGATGCTGACAAGGACATAATTTAGTTCGTACTTTTTGGAAGAAAATGAATGATGAGTATGATACTGATAAGGACAGAATTTAGTTTCTGCTTTTGGGAAGAAAATGACTGACGAGTATAATGCTGACAAGGACATAATTTACTTCTTGCTTTTGGGAGGTTTCTCCCTGTTAATCAAGCCTACCATGCACAAACTCTTATCCAAGTAGAGCACCATGATTAATTCCACTCTCTCAAGTTGAAAAAAGGAATGTGGATGCATTGCAAGGTAGGTGGTACGTGGATCATATATAAAGCACTGAGAGATTTATAAGATTATGACGCCCAAATCCTCGGGTGTCCGCTCGACCACCCACAACCCTACGGAATCTACATGTTCACGTCAGAAGACCCATACACGTATAAAACACTCGGACAGTCTGAGATATCCATTCAACACAATTATATATTTTATACAAAAATGATTTATTTACAATTGTGTTTAATTACAATTTATACAAAAAATGGGTCTCTAGCCCAAAATTACAAAAAACAGAAAATACAAGATAAGGCCATCTTGGCCATTTCTTCGCCTAAACCCTGGGATAAGGTCCCATCCCCACTCGCGCCTTCTCAATACCCGAAAAAAATAGTCCCACGATGTAAGTGATGTAAAGCCCAAGAGTGGACTTCCTCACTTGCCGCTTCCCCACCTAAGTGCAATGCAATGGCACACAAACATCCAACACATAATATATCACTCATGCATATATTAACAAAATTAATTCCATACATCATGTTATTCGCCTTATAATAATAACATAAACTCAAATGGCTACTGGGTTAAGGCACAATCCGCGGTTCGCTTGAACAGCCCACAATTTCACACAACATGTTATTTTCTCAGCGGCAATAATATAACACCATGCAAAACTGGCAAACACCCAAACAACCCATGGACCGGTCCAAAACACCCAGGATTTCCTAACCCTGGCCCAGCTGAACCCGAAACCACTCTGGCCATCCAGCCTCAACAACAAATCCCCATCCATTACATAACCCCTGCTAAAGTAAACAAGTAGAGAAAACCCCTACCTTCTCGGAGTTTGTCGAAACCCCCAAATCTGGTACCACACGTAGCTTCTCGACGCAGACCAATTTTGCCTCAGACTAAACGAGACGGTTCGATCGCCATAGATCTTAGAGAGAAGCCTAATTTTCTCTCTAAACCAAACGAAAATGGCTACTGGATATTTTGCTTTCCTTCTCCCCCACGTTTTCTTTTTCCTTTTCTTATTTCATTTCCCATTTGGTTTTCTTTCTTTTTCTCATTTCTCTTCTCATTTTCTCTCCATTTCTCCCCATTTTCTCCTCTCTCTTTGCCTTTCTCTCCTCCTTTTTGAATCATTATACGTATGAGACAAAAATGAGGAAATTTCCTCCTCACCTTCCTCAAGCCAAACATGTGGTTTCCTTTTCTTTCATTTTCTTTATTTCTTAATTCCCTTTATGACATCATGCCTACATGGCTCAATGTGAGCCATGGATCCTCCTGGTGCCATGTGTCCTCACGAGGACATGCAAATGGTCGGGCATTTGGTCTCCCCTTCCACGTGGCAGCCCCATCCCGCCACTTGGCATCCCCTACCTTGCCAGCTAACCGACACCCCACGCTTGAAAAAACGTGAATTTCCGACCATCTCTCGATTCATCTAAATTCGACGGTAACTAGATTTTGGCGGCATTAATTCCAACGGCATTCATCCGCTTTCGTCATCCTGGTATTCCGGTGAAAAACTTTATTTCTAACTAAATTACCATTTTATCCTTTCCTTAGGAAATCGATTTTCCTGGGAACTGACGTGATTCAAATTTCTAATGCTCTTTTGGGAATAAACAATGACGAGTAAGGATTTCACAAGGACATAATTTACTTAGAGATTTTGGGTGGTTTCTCCAGGTTAATCAATCTTACCATGCACAACCTCATATCCAAGTAGAGCACCATGATTATTTTCACTCTCTCAAGTCGAACCAAGGAATGTTGAGGCATTGCAAGGTAGATGGTACGTGGATCATATATAAAGCACAGAGAGATTGATAAAACTCAGCATGTGCTTGCTTTTGGGTAGAAAATGAATGACAAGTATGATGCTGAAAAGGATGAAATTTAGTTCGTGATTTTTGGAAGAAAATGAATGACGATTATGATGCTGACAAGGACAGAATTTAGTTCGTGCTTTGGGCAGAAAATGAATGACGAGTATAATGCGGACAAGGACATAATTTTGTTCGTGCTTTTGGGAAGAAAATGAATGACGAGGATGCGATGCCGGACAAGGATATACTCTACCAGTGGTTGGGAAGAAATGAATGACGAAAGTATGATGTCACGCGATGTAATTTAGTTCGGTGCTTTTTGGGAAGAAAATGAATGATGGGTATGATGTTGAGAAGGAAATAATTTAGTTCGTATATCGTGCGGAAAACAAATGACAAGTATGATGTCGACAAAGGATTAATTTAGTTCGTGGCTTTCGTGGAAGAAAATGAATGACAACATGATGTCGACAAGGAAATAATTTAGTTCTCGTGTTGGGAGGTTTCGTTAATCAAGCTGACCATGCACAACCTCATATCCGCAGCACCGCAGCGATTAATTCCTCTCTCTCAAGTTGAACCAAGGAATGTGGAGGCATTGAAATGTAGGTGGTACGTGGATCATATATAAAGCACAGAGATATTGATAAGATTCATAATGTGCTTGCTTGTGGGTAGAAAATGAATGACAAGTATGATACTGACAAGGACATAATTTAGTTCGTTCTTTTTAGAAAAAAATGAATGACGAATATGGTGCTGACAAGGACATAATTTAGTTCGTGCTTTTTGGATGAAAATGAATTACGAGTATGATACTGACAAGGACAAAATTTAGTTTGTGCTTCTGGGAAGAAATTGAATGACGAGTATGATGCTGACAAGGATATAATTTACTTCGTGCTTTCGGGAGGTTTCTCCAGGTTAATCTAGACTACCATGCACAACCTCATATTCAAGTAGAGCACCATGATTAATTCCTCTCTCTCAAGTCGAACCAAGGAATGTGGAGGCATTGCAAGGTAGGTGGTACGTGGCTCATATATAAAGCACAGAGAGATTGATAAGATTCATCCTGTCCTTGCTTTTGGAATGAAAATGAATGACGAGTATGATACATAAAAGGATAAAATTTTGTATGTGATTTTTGGAAGAAAATGAATGACGAATATGATGCTGACACATACAGAATTTAGTTCGTGCTTTTGGGAAAAAAATGAATGACGAGCATGATGCTGACAAGGACAGAATTTAGTTCGTGTTTTTGGGATGAAAATGAATGACTAGTATGATGCTGACAAGGACATAATTTAGTTCGTGCTTTTGGGATGTTTCTCCAGGTTAATCAAGCCTACCATGCACCACCTCATATCCAACTATAGCACCATGATTAATTCCTCTCTCTCATGTTGAACCAAGGAATGTGGAGGCATTGCAATTTAGCTAGTACGTGGATCATATATAGAGCACAGAGATATTGATAATATTCGAAGATCCGCTCCCCGGGAAGAAATGAAAGACGAAAAGTGATACCGGAAAGGATGAAATTTAGTTCGTTATTTTTGGAAGAAAATGAATAATGAGTATGATGCAGAAAATGACAGAATTAAGTTGGTGCTTTTGGGAAGAAAATGGATGACGAGTATGATGCTGACAAGGACATAATTTAGTTCGTGCTTTTGGGAAGAAAATGAAAGACGAGTATAATGCTGACATGGACAGAATTTAGTTCGTGCTTTTGGGAAGGAAATGAATGACGATGTTATTGCTGACAAGAACATAATTTAGTTATTGCTTTTGGGATGAAAATGAATAAAGAGTATGATGCTGACAAGGACAAAATTTAGTTCGTGCTTTTGGGAAGAAAATG
This sequence comes from Tetrastigma voinierianum, assembly GCA_016808115.1. Classification (NCBI taxonomy): domain Eukaryota; kingdom Viridiplantae; phylum Streptophyta; class Magnoliopsida; order Vitales; family Vitaceae; genus Tetrastigma; species Tetrastigma voinierianum. The sequence continues at coordinate 186,346 of JAEQBH010000605.1, forward strand.
AATGACGAGTATGATGCTAACAAGGACAAAATTTAGTTCGTGCTTTTGGGAAGAAATTGAATGATGAGAATGATGTTGACAAGGAAAGAATTTAGTTCGTGTTTTTTTGATGAAAATGAATGACGAGTATGATGCGCCGACATGGACATAATTTCTTAGTTCCCGTGGCTTTTGGAACAAAATGAATGACGAGTATGACACCGATTGGGCGACGTAATTTAGTTCGTGCTGGGAAGAAAACGAATGACGAGTATGATGCCGACAATGACATAATTTACTTCGTGGATTGCAAAGAATTTTTCAAAGACCAAGCCTACTAAGAGCCCCATGATTAATTCCACTCTCTCAAGTGGAACCATGGAATGTGGAGGCATTGCAAGGTAGGTGGTACGAGGATCATATATAAAGACCAGAGAGATTGATAAGATTCACCCTGTCCTTGCTTTTGGAAAGAAAATGAATGACGGCTATGATTCTGACAAGGACATAATTTAGTTCATGTTTTTGGGAAGAAAATGATTGACGAGTATGATGCTGACAAGAACAAAATTTAGTTCGTGCTTTTGGGAAGAGAATGAATGACGAGTATGATGCTGACAAGGATAGAATTTAGTTCGTGTTTTTGGGATGAAAATGATGACGAGTATGATGCTGACAAGGACATAATTTAGTTCGTGATTTTTGGAAGAAAATGAAAGACGAGTATGATACTGACAAGGAAAAATTTAGTTCGAGTTTTGGGGAAGAAAATGAATGACTAGTATGATGCTGACAAGGACATAATTTACTTCGTGCTTTTGGGAGGTTTCTCAAGGTTAATCAAGACTACCATGCACAATCTCATATCCAAGTAGAGCACCATGATTAATTACTCTCTCTCAAGTCGAACCAAGGAATGTGGAGGCATTGCAAGGTTGATGGCAATGTGAGATCATATATAAAGCACGTAGATTGATAAGATTCAAAGATAAAGCTTGCTTTTGGGAAGAAAAAGAATGACCTAATATGATTTAAAGGATGAAATTTATGTCGTTCACCTGAAGAAAAGCAATACATATGGCACAACAAAGAGGAAAATACAATAAATACAATAATAACAAGGAAGGCATCGACGAGTATGATGCTGACAAGTACAGAATTTAGTTCGTGCTTTTGGAAAGAAAATGAATGACGAGTAGGATGTTGACAAGGACATAATTTCGTTCATGCTTTTGGGAAGAAAATGAAAGACGAGTATAATGCTGACATGGACAGAATTTAGTTCACGCTTTTGGGAAGAAAATGAATAACGACTATGATGGTGACAAGGACAGAATTTAGTACGTGTTTTTAGGATGAAAATGAAAGACGAGTATGATGCTGATAAGGACATAATTTAGTTCGTGCTTTCTGGAAGAAAATGAATGACGAGTATGATACTGACAAGGAAAGAATTTAGTTCGTGCTTTTGGGAAGAAAATGAATGACGAGTGTGATGTTGACAAGGACATAAATTACTTCATGCTTTTGGGAGGTTTGTCCAAGTTAATCAAGCCTACCATGCACAACCACATATCCAAGTAGAGCACCATGAGTAATTCCTCTCTCTCAAGTCAAACCTAGGAATGTGGAGGCATTGCAAGGTAGGTGGTACATGGATCATGTATAAAGCACAGAGAGATTGATAAGATTCATCATGTGTTTGCTTATGGGAAGAAAATGAATGACGAGTATGACGCGGAAAAGAATGAAATTTAGGTCATTCTTTTTGGAAGAAAATAAATAACGAGTTTGATCCTGACAAGGACAAAAATTAGTTCGTGCTTTTGGGAAGAAAATAAAAGACGAGTATGAGACTGACAAGGAAACAATTTCGTTCGAGCATTTGGAAAGAAAATGAATGACGAGGTTGATGCTGACAAGAACATAATTTAGTTCATGCTTTTGGGAAGAAAATGAACGAGGACTATGATGCTGACAAGGAAAAAATTTTGTTCGTGCTTCTGGGAAGAAAATGAATGAGGAGTATGATGCTGACAAGGACATAATTTAGTTCGTGCTTTTTGGAAGAAAATGAATGACGAATATGATGCTGATAAGGACATAATTTAGTTCGTTCTTTTTGGAAGATAATGATTAACGAGTATGATACTGACAAGGACGGAATTTAGTTCGTGTTTTTGGGAAGAAAATGAATGACGAGTAGGATGCTGACAGGGACATAATTTAGTTCGTGCTTATGGGAAGAAAATGAAAGACGAATATGATGCAGATATGGACAGAATTTGTCTCGTGTTGGGAAGAAAATGAATGATTAGGCCGATGTCGACATGAAATCGTAATTTAGTTCACGCTTTTGGGAAGAAAATGAATAACGAGTATGATGCTGGCAAGGAAAAAAATTTTGTTCGTGCTTTTGGGAAGAAAATGAATGATGAGTATGATGTTGACATGGACTAAATTTAGTTCTTGCTTTTGGGAAGAAAATGAATGACGAGTATGTTGTTGACAAGGAAAGAATTTAGTTTGGGTTTTTGGGATGAAAATGAATGACGAGTATGATGTTGACAAGGACATAATTTAGTTCGTGCTTTTTGGAAGAAAATGAATGACGAGTATGATACTGACAAGGTCAAAATTTAGTTCGTGCTTTTGGGAAGAAAACGAATGACGAGCAATATGCTGACAACGACATAATTTACTTCGTGTTTTTGGGAGGTTTCTCCAGGTTAATCAAGCCAACCATGCACAACTTCATATCCAAGTAGAGCCCAATGATTAATTTCAGTCTCTCAAGTTGAACCACGGAATGTGGAGGCATTGCAAGGTAGGTGGTACGTGGATCATATATAAAGCATAGAGAGATTGATAAGATTCAGCATGTTTTTTCTTTTTGAAAGAAAGTGAATGACAAGTATGATGCTGAAAAGGATAAAATTTAGTACGTGATTTTTGGAAGAAAATGAATGACGAGTATGATGCTGACAAGGATAGAATTTAGTTCGTGCTTTTGGGAAGAAAATGAATGACGAGTATGAAAGGAAGTGCGACGTACTATAGTTCGTTTTTGGGAATAAAATGAATGACGCATTATGATGCCTAGATATGACATAATTTAGTTTGTGCTTTTTTGAAGATAATGAATGACGAGTATGATACTGACAAGGATAGAATTTAGTGCGTGTTTTTTGAAGAAAATGAATGACGAGTATGATACTGACAAGGATAGAATTTAGTTCATGCTTTTAGGAAGAAAATGAATGACAAGTATGATGCTGACAAGGACATAATTTACTTCATGGTTTTGGGAGGTTTCTCCAGGTTAATCAAGCCTACCATGCACAACCACATATCCAAGTAGAGCACCATTAGTAATTCCTCTCTCTCAAGTCGAACCATGGAATGTGGAGGCATTGCAAGGTAGGTGGTACGTGGATCATGTATAAAGCACAAAGAGATTGATAGGATTCAACATGTGCTTACTTATGGGTAGAAAATGAATGATGAGTATGACACTGAAAAGAATGAAATTTAGGTCGTTCTTTTTGGAAGAAAATAAATGACGAGTATGATCCTGACAGGGATAAAAATTAGTTCGTGCTTTTGGGAAGAAAATAAAAGACGAGTATGATACTGACAAGGAAACAATTTCGTTCGAGCATTTGGGAAGAAAAAGAATGACGATGTTGATGCTGACAAGAACATAATTTAGTTCATGCTTTTGGAAAGAAAATGAATGAGTATGATCCTGACAAGGAAAAAATTTTGTTCGTGCTTCTGGGAAGAAAATGAATGAGGAGTATGATGCTGACAAGGACATAATTTAGTTCGTGCTTTTGGGAAGAAAATGAATCACGAATATGATGCTGACAAGGACATAATTTAGTTCTTGCTTCTTGGAAGATAATGAATGACGAGTATGATACTGACAAGGACAGAATTTAGCTCGTGCTTTTGGGAAGAAAATGAATGACGAGTAGGATGCAGAAAAGGACATAATTTAGTTCGTGCTCTTGGGAAGAAAATGAAAGACGGGCATGATGCTGACATGGACAGAATTTAATTCGTGCTTTTGGGAAGAAAATGAATGACGAGGTTGATGCTGACAAGAACAGAATTTAGTTCACGCTTTTGGGAAGAAAATGAATAACGAATACGATGCTGACAAGGAAAAAATTTCGTTCGTGCTTTTGAGAAGAAAATGAATGACGAGTATGATGCTAACAAAGACAAAATTTAGTTCGTGCTTTTGGGAAGAAAATGAATGACGAGTATGATGTTAACAAGGACATAATTTAGTTCGTGCATTTTGGAAGAAAGTGAATGAGGAGTATGATATTGACAAGGACAGAATTTAGTTCGTACATTTAGGAAGAAAACAAATGACGAGTATTATGCTGATAAGGACATAATTAACTTCGTGTTTTTTGGAGGTTTCTCCAGGTTAATCAAGCCTACCATGCACAACCTCATATCCAAGTAGAGCCCCATGATTAATTTCAGTCTCTCAAGTTGAACCGTGGAATGTGGAGGCATTGCAAGGTAGGTGGTACGTGGATCATATATAAAGCATAGAGAAATTGATAAGATTCAGCATGTCCTTTCTTTTTGTAAGAAAGTGAATGACGATTATGATGCTGAAAAGGGTGACATTTAGTCCGTAATTTTTTGAATAAAATGAATGACGAGTATGATGCTGACAAAGACAGAATTTAGTTCGTGCTTTTGGGAAGAAAATCAATGACGAGTATGGTGCTGATAAGGACAAAATACAGTTCGTGTTTTTGAGAATCAAATGAATGACGAATATGATGCTGACAAGGACATAATTTAGTTTGTGCTTTTTGGAAGATAATGAATAACGAGTATGATACTGACAAGGACAGAATTTAGTTCGTGCTTTTGGAAGAAAATGAATGACGAGTATGATACTGACAAGGACAGAATTTAGTTCGTGCTTTTGGGAAGAAAATGAATGACGAGTATGATGCTTAAAGGAACATAATTTACTTCATGCTTTTGGGAGGTTTCTCCTGTGTTAATCAAGTTTACCATGCACAACCACATATCCAAGTAGAGCACCATTAGTAATTCCTCTCTCTCAAGTCGAACCGTGGAATGTGGAGGCATTGCAAGGTAGGTGGTACGTGGATCATGTGTAAAGCACAGAGAGATTGATAAGATTCAGCATGTGCTTTCTTATGGGAAGAAAATGAATGACGAGTATAACACTGAAAAGGATGAAATTTAGGTCGTTCTTTTTGGATGAAAATATATGACGAGTATGATCCTGACAAGGACAAAAATTAGTTCGTGCTTTTGGGAAGAAAATAAAAGACGAGTATGATACTGACAAGGAAACAATTTCGATCGAGCATTTGGGAAGAAAATGAATGACGAGGTTGATGCTGACAAGGACAGAATTTAGTTCGTGCTTTTGGGAAGAAAATGAATGACGAGTATGGTGCTGACAAGGACAGAATATAGTTCGTGTTTTTGGGAATAAAATGAATGACGAATATGATGCTGACAAGGACATAATTTAGTTTGTGCTTTTTTAAAGATAATGAATGACGAGTATGATGTTGACAAGGATAGAATTTAGTTCGTGCTTTTAGAAGAAAATGAATGACGAGTATGATACTTACAAGGACAGAATTTAGTACGTGCCTTTGGGAAGAAAATGAATGACGAGTGTGAGGCTGACAAGGACATAATTTACTTCGTGCTTTTGGCAGGTTTTTCCAGGTTAATCAAGCCTACCATGCACAGCCACATATCCAAGTAGAGCCCAATGAGTAATTCCTCTCTCTCAAGTCGAACCAAGGAATGTGGAGGCATTGCAAGGTAGGTGGTACGTGGATCATGTATAAAGCACAAAGAGATTGATAAGATTCAGCATGTGCTTGCTTATGGGAAGAAAATAAATGACGAGTATGACGCTGATGAAATTTAGGTCGATCTTTTTGGAAGAAAATAAATGACTAGTATGATTCTGTCAAGGACAAAAATTAGTTCGTGCTTTTGGGAAGAAAATAAAAGACTAGTATGATACTGACAAGGAAACAATTTCGTTCGAGCATTTGGGAAGAAAATGAATGACAAGGTTGATGCTGATAAAATTCAGCTTGTGCTTGCTTTTGGGAAGAAAATGAATGACGAGTATGATGCTGAAAAGGATGAAATTTAGTTCGTGATTATTAAAAGAAAATGAATGACGAGTATGATGCTGACAAGGATAGAATTTAGTTTGTGCTTTTGGGAAGAAAATGAATGACGAGTATGATGCTGACAAGGACATAATTTTGTTCGTGCTTTTGGGAAGAAAATGAATGACGAGGATGATACTGACAAGGACATAATTTAGTTCGTGCTTTTGGGAAGAAAATGAATGATTAGTATGATGCTGACAAGGACATAATTTAGTTCGTGCTTTTGGGAGGAAAATGGATGATGAGTATGATATTGAGAAGGAAATAATTTAGTCTGTATTCAAAAGGAAAATGAATGACAAGTATGATGTCGACAAGGATGCACTTAGTTCGTGCTTTCAGAAGAAAATGAATGGATTTAGCATCATGCCATAAGGACATAATTTAGTTCTTGCTTTTGGGAGGTTTCTCCAAGTTAATCAAGCCTACCATGCACAACCTCATATCCATGGAGAGCACCATGATTAATTCCTCTCTCTCAAGTTGAACCAAGGAATGTGGAGGCATTGCAAGGTAGGTGGTACATGGATCATGTATAAAGCACAGAGAGATTGATAAGATTCAGCATGTGTTTGCATATGGCAAGAAAATGAATGACGAGTATGACGCTGAAAAGAATGAAATTTAGGTAATTTTTTTTGGAAGAAAATAAATAACGAGTTTGATCCCGACAAGGACAAAAATTAGTTCGTGCTTTTGGGAAGAAAATAAAAGACGAGTATGAGACTGACAAGGAAACAATTTCGTTCGAGCATTTGGAAAGAAAATGAATGACGAGGTTGATGCTTACAAGAACAGAATTTAGTTCATGCTTTTGGGAAGAAAATGAATGAGGACTATGATCTACGACAGGGAAAAGAAATTTTGTTAGGTATACCGGGAAGAAAATGAATGAGGAGTATGATGCTGACAAGGACATAATTTAGTCCGTGCTTTTTGGAAGAAAATGAATGACGAATATGATGCTGATAAGGACATAATTTAGTTCGTTCTTTTTGGAAGATAATGATTGACGAGTATGATACTCACAAGGACGGAATTTAGTTCGTGTTTTTGGGAAGAAAATGAATGTGAGTAGGATGACGGGGACATAATTGGATGTACTTTTTGGGAAGAAAATGAAGACGAATATGATGGAGACATGGACGGGTGTAGTTAGGTGCTTTGGGAAGAAAATGAATGGCCAGGTTGATCTTGACATGAGCAGAATTTAGTTCACGCTTTTAGGAAGAAAGAAAATGAATAGCAGTATGATCTTTGTGAGAAAAAAAATTTAGTTCGTGCTTTGGAAAAAATGAATGGCGAAGAGTATGATGTTGACATGGACTAAATTTGGTTGTACTTTTGGGAAAGAAAATGAATAGCCAGTATGATGTTGACAAGGAAAGAATTTAGTTTGTGTTTTGGGATGAAAATGAATGGCCAGGTATGATCTTTGTGAGGACATAATTTAGTTAAATTGCTTTTTGGAAGAAAATGAATGACGGTATGATCACTGACAAGGACAAAATTTGGACCCGTGCTTTTTACCCCAGGAAAAAAAGCGAATGGCGAGTATTATGCGACAAGCGACATAATTTGCGCCGTGTTTTTAGGAGGTTTCTCCCGAATTTAATCAAGCTGACCATACGCAACTTCATATCCAAGTAGAGCCTAATGATTAATTTCAGTCTCTCAAGTTGAACCATGGAATGTGGAGGCATTGCAAGGTAGGTGGTACGTGGATCATATATAAAGCATAGAGAGATTGATAAGATTCAGCATGTCCTTTCTTTTTGAAAGAAAGTGAATGACAAGTATGATGATCTTTGAAAAGGATGAAAAAAGTCTGTGATTTTGGAAGAAAATGAATAGCCCAATTATGATCTTGACAAGGATAGAATTTAGTTAGGTAACTTTTGAGAGAAGAAAATGAATGACGAGTATGGTGCTGACAAGGACAGAATATAGTTCGTGTTTTTGGGAATAAAATGAATGACGAATATGATGCTGACAAGGACATAATTTAGTTTGTGCTTTTTTGAAGATAATGAATGACGAGTATGATACTGATAAGGATAGAATTTAGTGCGTGTTTTTTGAAGAAAATGAATGGCCAGTGATGCGACAAAGATGAATTTAGTTCGTGCTTTTAGGAGGAAGAAAATGAATGACAAATGTAATGCTGACAAGGTTTATAATTTACTTCATGGACTTTGGGAGTTTCTCGGGTTCAATGTAAGCTACCATGCCTGACCACATATCAGTAGAGCACCATTAGTAATTCCTCTCTCTCCAAGTCAGACAAGGAATGTAGACGTGCAGGTAGGTGAAATCGTGGATCATGTATAGAGCACAAAGTTGATAGGTCCAGCATGTGCTTTGTAGCAGGAAGAAAATGAATGGCAGTATGACCTTTGAAAAGAATGAATTTAGGTCGTTCTTTTGGAAGAAATAAATGTGAAATTATGATCCTGTGAGGATAAAAAGTAGTTCGTGCTTTAGGAAGAAAATAAAAACGAGCGCCAATCTTGACAAGGAAACAATTTTGTTCGAGCATTTGGGGAAGAAAAGAATAATGATGTTGATCTTGACAAGAGCCAATTTAGTTATGCACTTTTGGAAAGAAAATGAATGAGTATGATCTTGACAAGAAAAATTTTATTAATTATACGGGAAGAAAATGAATAGGAGTATAAATCTTGACAAGGACTTAATTTAGTTAGGTAACTTGGGAAGAAATGAATCACGAATATGATCTTTGACAAGGACATAATTTAGTTCTTGCTTTTGGAAGATAATGAATGGCGAGCAATCTCCGACAAGGGCGAATTGCTTCGTGCTTTTTGGGAAGAAAAGGCAGATGGCAGTAGGATGCGAGAAAAGGACATAATTTAGTTCATGCTCTTTGGGAAGAAAATGAAAGGCGAATTGTAAATCTTGTATATGAATGAATTTAATTCGTGCTTTGGGAAGGAAATGAATAGCGAGGTTGATCTTTGTGAGAACAGAATTTAGTTAACGCTTTTGGAAAATATAGAATAACGAGTCGATCTTGACAAGGAAAAATTTTCGTTCGTGCTTTTGAGAAGAAAATGAATGACGAGTATGATGCTAACAAGGACAAAATTTAGTTCGTGGTTTTGGGAAGAAAATGAATGACAAGTATGATGTTGACAAGGAAATAATTTAGTTCATGTTTTTGGGATGAAAATGAATGACGAGTATGATGCTAACAAGGACATAATTTAGTTTGTGCACTTTGGAAGAAAGTGAATGGCAGTATGATCTTGCAAGGACGAATTTAGTTAGATGCATTTTAGGAAGAAAACAAATGGCGAGTATTATCTTGATAAGGACATAATTAACCATAGTGTTTTTTGGAGGTTCTCCGGAGTTAATCAGCTTTACCAATACCTGACCTCATATCCAGTAGAGCCCCATGATTAATTTCAGTCTCAGTTGAACCATGTGATATGGAGGCATTGCAAAGGTAGGTGGTCGTGGATCATATATAAGAAAAGCATAGAAATTGATAAGATTCAGCTGTCCTTTCTTTTTTGAAAGAAAGTGAATGGCGATTATGATCTTCGAAAAGGGTGATTTAGTGACGTAATTTTTTGAATAAAATGAATAGCGACTATGTAATCTTGACAAAAGATAGAATTTAGTTAAATTGCTTTTAGGAAGAAAATCAATATTGTGAGTATAGTCTTGACAAAGACAGGGATATAGTTCGTGTTTTTGAGGAATAAAATGAATGTGAATATGATCTTTAAATGAGGACATAAATTTAGTTTGTGCTTTTTGGAAGGTAATGAATACTTAGTATAATCTTGACAAGAATGAGAATTTAGTTCTACCGTGCTTTTTGGAAGAAAATGAATGGCAGTATAATCTTGACAAGGACATAATTTAGTTCGTGCTTTTGGGAAGAAAATGAATGACGAGTATGATGCTTAAAGGAACATAATTTACTTCATGCTTTTGGGAGGTTTCTCCAGGTTAATCAAGCCTACCATGCACAACCACATATCCAAGTAGAGCACCATTAGCAATTCCTCTCTCTCAAGTCGAGCCAGAGGTGGAAGGCATTGCTAGGTAAGATGATGCGTGGATCATGTAGCAAAAACACAGAAGTTGATAAGATTCTGCTTTGTGTGGCTTTCTTATAGGAAGAAAATGAATAGCCAGTATAACCTTTGAAAAGGATGAAATTTGGAAATTAGTTCTTTTTGGATGAAAATATATGTGAGTATGATCACAGTAGGACAAAAAGTGGATTCGTGCTTTTGGGAAGAAAATAAAAGACAGTATGATGCTGACAAGGAAATTTAGTCGAGCATTTGAAGAAAATGAATGGCGAGGTGATCGACAAGGGACGAGAATTTAGTTAGGTACTTTTGGAAAATAGATAACTGAAGTATAGTCTTGACAAGACGAGAATATAGTTAAGTGTTTTAAGGAATAAAATGAATGACGAATATGATCTTTGACAAGGACATAATTTAGTTGTGCTTTTGGAAGATAATGAATAACAGTATGATCACGACAAGAATGAGAATTTGGTCGATGCTTTGGAAGAAAATGAATGACGAGTATAATACTGACAAGGACAGAATTTAGTTTGTGCTTTTGGGAAGAAATGAATGACGAGTATGATGCTGAAAGGAACATAATTTACTTCATGCTTTTGGGAGGTTTCTCCAGGTTAATCAAGCCTACCATGCACAACCACATATCAGTAGAGCCTGTTAGTAATTCCTCTCTCTCAGTCGAGGCAGGGTCATGGGTGCATTGCAAGGTGATTAGTACGTGGAAAGGAAGACCCTATGGATCATGTATAAAGCAGAGAGATTGTAAGATTCAACTCATGTGCTTTCTTATGGGAAAAGAAAATATGAATAGTAGTATAACCATGAAAGGATGAAATTTAGTCGTTCTTTTGGATGAAAATATATGGCGAGTATGATCGACAAGGACAA